>JARYMX010000367.1:0-30096 GCA_030169165.1 Centaurea solstitialis | reverse complement strand
GGCCCCGGGGCCGGCTCTCGCCGTTCCACTCCGAGGGGGACGCACGCCGGGCCCCCATCCGTTCCCTCCGACAATTTCAAGCACTTTTTGACTCTCTTTTAAAAGCCCTTTTCTCTTTCCCTGCGGTATTGTTTCTATCGGTTCCGCGGTATTTAGCCTTGGACGGAATTTCCGCCCTTTTGGGGGGCTCTTTCCCCAAACAACCCGCTCGCAGACAGGCCTCGGGGGGTGCGACAGGGTCCGGACGCGGGGCTCTCCCCCTCTCTGGCCCCCCCCTTCCAGGGGACTTGGGCCCCGGTCCCCGTGAGGCGCTTCTCCAGACTACATTCGAACGACGAGGCCCGTCCGATTTTCAAGCGGGCTTTCCCCGGTTCGCTCCCCGTTACTAGGGGAATCCTTGTAAGTTTCTTTCCCCGCTTTTGATATCTTAAACTCAGCGGGTAGTCCCCCTGCCCTGGGGTCGCGGTCGAAGCATGTGAAAGAAAACCTTTTGGGTCTTTAGCGGCAATTCTAGCATCAGCACAGCTCATAAAAAGGCCTTAAAAACCCACCACTAGCGTGCGTCCGCCAAAGGGGACTCCTTTTTGGCCAACCCACCTTGGCACGGGGGACCATCCCCGCCCCAGACCAGACGCCCCTTTTTGGGGGGGGAGGGTCTGGGGCGGCGTGCGTGACGCCCGGGGCGACGTGCCCTGGGCCCCCGAAGGGTTCGGGGCAACTTGGTTCAAAACCGATGGTTACGGGATTTGAAATTACCCAAGTATCGTTTTGCTACGTTTTTCATCGATGGTGACCCGAGATACCCGTTCCCGAGAGTGTTTAGGTTAATGAGGGTCGCGACCCGCGTGCACACCGAAAACGGGGAAACGAGACGAACCCTTTTGATTTTTGTTTTCTTGGGCACTCCCGTCCCGGGGTTTTTTTTTTTTGTGCCCACAAAACATCCCCCATGTATATGGGCACGTTGAACGCATGCTAGAAAGATGCGGGGCAGGTCCACCATACCCCGACACGTTGTGATTACAGTTACGGGTCGTTCGTGTGAGGTTGACAATGACCCTTTCCCGCAGGTTCACCTACGGAAACCCTTGTTCGACTTCTCCTCCTCTAAATGAAAAGGGTTAGGGGGGAATTCTCGCGACTCCCCGGGGCGGCGAAGCCCACGTCGCCGCTTTTACACTTCACCGGACCATTCAATCGGTGGAGGGGGACGGGCGGTGTGTCAAAGGGCAGGGACGTAGTCAAGCGAGCTGATGCTCGCGCTTACTAGGAATTCCTCTTTTTAAGGGCCCAACAATTGCAATTTTTCTCCCCCCACCCGATGAAATTTCAAAGATTTCCGGGCCTTGGCCAAGGCTATTACCTTTGAATACTCGTGTAGCGCGCGTGCGGCCCGAACTTAAGGCATCCAGACCTGTTATTCTCAAATTCCCGGGGCCCTAAAAGGCCTAGCCCCTCTAAAAAGGGCCGTGGAGGGAACTCCACTAGCTGTTAGCAGGCTGGGCCCGTTCTTTAAAGGGAAAATTAAACCAGACAAATCGCTCCACCAATAAGAACGGCCATGCACACCCCCCATAGAATAAAGAAGAGTTTCCAGTTGCAACCCTTATAGTCTGGACCTGGTAAGTTTCCCTGTTGAGTAAAATTAAGCCGCAGGCTCCCTCGGGTGGTCCCCTTCCTTCTTTCCCTTTAAGTTTCAGCTTGCGCCATACCCCCCGGAACCAAAAAACTTTGATTTTCAAAAGGTGCCGCGGAGTCCAAAAAGCAACATCGTGATCCCTGGGGGCTCGTTTATGGGTTTAGCTGGCGGTATCTGTCGTCTTCGGCCCCCAACTTTCGTTTTGATTAAAGAAAACATCCCTTGGCAAAAAAGCTTTCGCAAATTGTTTTTTTCATAAATCCAAGAATTTACCTTGATAGAAATCGAAGCCCCGATGCCCCTGTTAATCATTATCGATCCCGAAGGCCAACGAATAGGACCAAAATCTTGATGTTATCCCATGCTAATGTTACAAGGTGGTTTTTGTTTTGAGCATTATTTCTTCAAAGTAACAGCGCCGGACACGACCGGCCCAATTAAGGCCAGGGCGCATCGCCGACGAAGGGCCGGAAACCGGTGCAACGAAGGGGGACCGGCGCCCCAAACCAAAAGCCCAACTCGAGTTTTTTAAATGAAACAATTTAAATATACGCTTTGGGAGCTGGAATTTACCGCGGCTGCTGGCCCAGACTTGCCCTCCATGGTCCTCGTTAGGGATTTAGTTTTACTCATTCCAATTACCAGACTCGTTTGAGCCCGGTATTGTTATTTATTTTCCCTTACCCCCCCGTGTGGATTGGGTAATTTCGCCCCTGCTGCCCTTTTGGTGTGGTAGCGTTTCTCAGGCTCCCTCCCCGGAATCGAACCCTAATTCCCCGTCACCGTCCCCACCATAGTAGGCCACTATCTCCCATCGAAATTTGGGTAGGGCAAAAATTTTGAATGAGCGTCCCCGGCACGGGGCCGTGCGACCCGTCGAGTTATCTGAATCATGCGCAGGGCAGAGCCCGCGTGACCTTTTATCTATAAATGCTTCCCTTCCAGAAGTCGGGGTTTGTTGCCGTTTTAGCTCTGAATTACTCGGTTTCCGATTTTAGAGGTACCATCAAAAAAAACTATAATGATTAATGAGCCATTCGCAGTTTCACAGTTGAATTTGTTCTACTTACACATGCATGGCTTAACTTTTAGCAGCTATGACTATGGCAGGATCAACCAGGTAGCTTCCTCTTGAGTAGCCCACCCTGAAGGCAAGCGTAAATGGCAGGCAATGTTTTGGAGAAGCGAGAAAGTTAAAAAGGGTAGTGAAGATCTTTGAAAACCAAGGCCCCCATCAAGTTGTATGCAAGAGACCAAACGATGCTTATAGGCCACATATTTTTGCAAACACAAAATCTTGGGTGGATCCAAAGGACCCCTTCCTTTTTTTATCCCCGCCGCATGAACGAGCATGATAAAATGTTAAAAATGTAAGACCCACGTTTCATTAAATAGGTATGCAACACAGGAAACCCAAATATGCTCAAGCAAATCAAGTTTGACGCAAAAAATGAAGGGTATGCAGCGTGAACGTTGGTGCGCAAACAAAAAAGCCCTCCCGCGTAACAAACAACCCCCCACCATGCACCTCCCCGGTCGACATTCCGAAAAACCCCCCAACTAGTAGCAACCCCCCCAACCCCAAAAGGTCAAGCAAGCCACCCAAAAAACCAAAACAGCCCCGAATGACCCCAACGTGCGAAGTAACAAATCTCGAACCCACCACGAACCCCCAGCCCGGGTATGCCTACTCACCAAATCTTCTAGCATATGGATAGGGCTCAACGTGCGCAAAAAAACGTAGTAAGGAATGGATCAACGGGCACGGTTCCAATTCCAGAGAAAATAGGCTACAAATCCGTTCCCGACAACAGGCAACCGACCGTTTCGACCCAACAAGTTTTTCCGACCAAAAGAAAAACCGTTTCAACCGAAAGCAGAATTCGACGACTACAACTGATCCCGGCCGAATGCAACTGACCCCGCAGTGTGCCCCTTGGCAGACACACTACCCCCCCTTATATATACCTTATGAAAAAAAAGCTAAGAAAAGGGATGAAACATTAAAATTTTCATCTTCATAATTTTTGGATAGGCCCCCTCTAGCCGAAACACGGGCAAAAAACCCCACGCGTGCGACGAAACAGGGGCCCAAAGCACGGGTGAAACCAAGCCAAGGCACGAGGTACCGGCCAGGGAAAAGGGGAAACCAAACCCAAACCGAGTTATCGGCCATGGCACGCAGAAAAAACCAAGCCATGGACGAGGGTTAATCGATGCCATGGCAAGGTGAAACCAAGCCCTGGCCGAGGGATCGATGCCATGGCCGGGGGTAACAAGCCAAGGGCCGGTTTAAACAAGCCAAGGCACAGTTACTCGGCCCCGGGCCGGTTTGGGGAAAACCCAACCAAGGCACGAGGGGACTCGGCCAGCTTGGTGAAACCCAAACCCAAGGGCCCAGGTATCGGCCGGCACGGGTGAAACCAAGCCTGGCCGAGGTATCGATGCCATGGGACGGTTGAAAAACCAAACCCAAAGGGCCCAGGTACTCGGCCATGCCGGTGAAACCAAGCCAAAGGGCCCAGTTTTTCGGCCAGGCAGCAGAAAAACCCAAACCATGGCACGAGGTACTCGGCCCTGGCACGCGGGGAAAACCCAAACCTTTTGGGAGAGGTACTCGAAGCCTGGCACGGACAAAACCAAGCCAAGGCACGGTTACTCGGCCATGGCACGGTGGAAAACCAAGCCAAAGCACGAGGTACCGGCCATGCAGGTAAAAACCAAGCCAAGGCCGAGTACTCGGCCATGGCCGGTTTGAAACCAACCCATGGCACGAGGTACGGGGATGCCATGGCCCCGGGTGTCCCCAGCCATGGCCGAGGTACTCGTGCAGGGCCCGGGTTTGTCACCAACCCATGGAGGGTACTCGAACCCAGGCACGGGGGAAACCAAGCCTTTGGACGAGGTACTCGAACCCCATGCACGGTGAAACCAACCCAAAGGAAGAGGTACTCGGCCATGCTCGGTAAAACCAACCCAAGGCACGAGGTCTGGCCCGAGGCACGGAAAAACCAACCCATGGCACGGGGGTACTAAACCCCAGGGGCAGGGTTTAAAAAACCAAAAAGCCATGGCACGAGGTACGGATCCCATGGCACGGTGAAAACCAAACCCTGGCACGAGGTACTCGAAGCCATGGCAGGGTAAAACCAGCCAAGGACGAGGTACCGGGCCATGCACGGTAAAACCCAAGCCAAGGCACGATTTTATCGGCCATGTCGGTGAAAACCCAACCCAAAGGCCCGAGGTACTGGGCCAAGGCAGGGTTTAAACCCAAGCCCATGGTCGAGGTATCGAAGCCATGGCACGGTAAAACCCAACCCAGGCAGAGGTCTTAAACCCAGGCACGGTAAAAACCAAGCCAGGGCACGAGGTATCGAAGCCATGGCCGGTAAAAACCAAGCCAAGGCACGAGGTATCGGCCATGCCCGGTGAAACCAACCCAAAGGCCGGGTACTGGCATGCTCGGTAAAACCCAACCCAAAGGCCGAGGTCTCGAACCCATGGACGGTGAAACCAAGGGGGGCTCCCTGGCAGGGGAAAAGGTAAAATCAAACCAGGGCACGGTAAACCAAGCAAGGCACGATAACGGGTACGATCCGGGAGGGGCACGTTTGCGGGAAACGAGGGCCGATTGGCATGCCATGGCACGGTAAAACCCAAACCCATGGCACGAGGTACTGGAAGCCATGCCGATGAAAAACCAGGCCAGGGCCGAGGAACGAGCGACGACCCGGGAGGGGCACGCTTGGGGAAATGGGGGCCCGATCTAGGCACGGTTTCGGCCATGGCACGGGGGAAAACCCAACCCATGGCACGAGGTAGGGAACCCATGGCCGGTGAAACCGGGCCAGGGGATGAGGAGGGTCACGGGCGGGGCACGTTTTGGGGAAACGGGGGACGTCTAGGCAACGGGGCACGCGTGCTGGGTTTGGGATGCAAGGGGACGCCCTTACCTTATGCTCCCGGGCTATGCTGGGGGGCCCCAGGTCGGGGGGGGGCAGACCAATGGTCCCCTTAATTTCCCTTATGAACAAAAAACTAAATGACGAAGAAAATTTGGGTTTTTCCCTTATCATAATTTTGAAAACCCAGCAAACGGCCGTTTGGACAAACTTTGGGATGGGTGCTCCTTGGACATTGTTAGGGGATCCATGCCCAAAAATTCGGTGGCGGGGGTCGGGAGGGCCCCGGGGCCGGCGTTTGGGCTTTTCGCGACGGGTTGGAAAAAAAATTTGGAAACCGGCTCAAACGGATCCCTTTTTAACGAAACTTTGCGTGGTGCTCCCGGGGGAACATGTATTAGGAGGTCCCCGGGGGGAAAACCCGGGTTTTGGGGTCGGGATTTTACCCGGGCCCCGGGGTTGGAGTGTCGGGGGGCTTTTGAGGCATGTAATTTGGAAACCGGCTCAACGGACTCCCTTTTGGACGAACTTTGCGTGGTGCTCCCGTGAACAGGGGTTGGAGGATCCGGGCGGAAAGTTTCGGTTTTCGGGTCGGGATTTTACCGGGCCCGGGGTTGCGGGCGGGACGGCTTTTGAGGCATGTAAGTTCGATCCCCCCCCAAAGGAAACTCCGTTTTGGATGAAACTTTGCGTGGTGCCCCCTGAACATGTATTAGGAGGATGGGCGAAACTTTCGGTTTCCGAGGTCGGGGCCGGGATGGCTTCGAGCCTGTATGCCCCAAAAAAACGTATTCTTTTTCGGCGAAACTTTGCATGATAAAACCAAAAGCCATGCAGAGGATTTCGGCCAACGGTGGGGGTAACCAGCGCGGTGCGAGAAAGGGCGACGATCAAGGGACGGGGCAGGTGCTGGCGAGAGGGAGTTAGGAAAGGGCACGCTTTACGGGGGACGAGGGGATTAGGCAACGGGCAGGTGCGGGGTTGGCATGCTAGGCGATCCAATGAGCGACTTAGCCCTCGCTGCCTGGCTATGGCTTCCCTTTGCCCCAGGGCGGGGGGGAAAAGACCCCATGGGCCCCCTATATATACCCTTTTGAAAAAAACTAAGTGACAGGAACAAAATTGTTTTTTTCCCTCTTTTTTAATTTTTTTGGAAACCCAAAACCAAAAAGGACTGGCAAAACTTTGGCTTGCTCGACTAAGGGGATCAAACTTTGGCTTGCTCCCCACCAAGGCACCCAAGGGGGCCTGATTTGGCTTGGCCGACCAAGGCTGGGCCATTGGTTGGGCCCTCAAACCCCCAAAGGCATGGCCCGTTTTGGCTTCACGATCCCCGGCACCAAGGGTGGCCCCATTTTGCTTTTCGATCAAGGACCCAAAGGGTTGGCCCGATTTGGCTTTTTCCGATAAGGCACCCGGCTGGGCCTGATTTGCTTTTCGTCAGGCACCAAGGCTTTGGGTGATTGGCTTGGCCGTCAAGGCCCAGGCTGGCCTGATTTGGGTTTTACGATCAAAGGGACCAAGGGTTGGCCTGATTTGGGTTGGCCCCACAAGGACCAAGGCTTTGGGTATTTTGCTTTTCGGACCCAAAGGGTTGGGCCCATTGGCTTGGAAAAAACCAAGGCATGGCCTGATTTTCTTTTCGATCAAGGACCCGGCTTTGGCCCGATTTGGCTTGGGGGGGGGGGGGGGAAAAAAAGTGGCCTATTTGGGTTGGGACCGGAAACCGGTGGCTGTTTTTGTGGAAGGTTTTTTTTTTTTTTTTTTTAAAGTTTTGGGGTTTTTTTTTTTTGGGGGTTTTTTTTTTTTTGGGAAAAAAGGGGTAGGGAAGATTAAAAGGAGAAGTGTTTTGGGGGGGAGGGACGAATCTGAGGAGCGGGCGAATCTCAGTGGATCGTGGCAGCAAGGCCCACTCTGCCACTTACAATCCCCGTCGGTTTTTAAGTTCTGAAAAGGATTCTCCCGCCCTTGAGGGGGAATTGTTTCATGGCGGCCCACGACTCGCCCGTACAGGGGTTTGGGCCCAAACGAACGTGCCTTTGGGGGCCGAGGCCCCTCTGGGGGTCGGCAAAAAGGCGGGGGGCACAGCGTCGCTTTAGCCGGTTTGATTAGAGGGTTCAGTCTAATCCAGCGCACGGAGCTTCGCGCCACTGGTTTTTCAAAGCGCGATGCCCAATTGTGCAAATAATTTCCCTCTCGTACTGGGTTTTGAATTACTATTGCGCATGTCTCAGTGGGTAAAACTAACCTGTTCCGACGGTCAAAAAACCCAGCCCCTTTCCCCTATTGGTGGGGGGAACAATCCAACATTGGTGAATTCTGTCCAATGATGGGAAAAAGACCCGACCGAAGGATCAAAAGCAACGTCGCTATGAAGTTGGGCCACAACCCGTTATCCCTGTGGTAACTTTTCTACACCTCTAGCTTAAAATTCGAAGGTCTAAAGGATCGTTAGGCCACGCTTTCACGGTTCGTTTCGTACTGGAAATCAGAATAAAACGGTTTTTACCCTTCTGTTCCCCCCGAGATTTCTGTTCTCGTTTGACTCATTTAGGACCCCTGCGTTTCTTTTAAAGATGTGCCGCCCCCAGCCAAAAAACCCCCCTGACAATTGTTTTTTCCGCCCGGATCGGGCCCCCGGGGGCGAGCCTTGGGGCCAAAAAGAGGGGCATTTCCCCCTTCCGATTCCGGAAAAGTAAAAAAACGTTTAAAAGTAGTGGTATTTCCTTTCCCCCGAAAGGGTCCCCACTTTACTTTACACCTTAAAAAACATTTTACAAAGTGGAAAAAGAGTCAAGCTAACAGGGTCTTCTTTCCCCGCTGTTTGCCAAGCCCGTTCCCCTTTGGTGTGGTTTGCTGGATAGTAGACAGGGACGTGGGAATCTCGTTAACCATTCTGGCGTCATAATTAGATGACGGGGCATTTGGCACCTTAAGAGATATGTTACCCCGGGTTTTTTCCCCGCCTTGGTTAAATTTTCTTACTTTAAATTTCGGGCATGGGCAGAAATCACTTTGCTTAGCATCCGAAAGGGACCATGCAATGCTTTTTTTTAAATTAAAAGTCGGTTTCCCCCCTTGTCGTCCCAGTTTGAGTTGGTGTTGGGCCCCCGGGGAAAGGGCCCCCCAAAGGGGCCGTTCCCAGTCCGTCCCCGGCCGGCACGCGGCGCCCCCGCTTGCCGCGGAAGCAGCTCGAGCGTCCGCCGACGCCGACGGGTTCGGGACTGGGACCCCGTCCCCACCCCTCGAGCCAACCCTTTTCCCCGAGGTTACGGATCCATTTTGCCGATTTCCCCTTGCCTCATTGTTCCATCGACCAGGGGCTGTTCACCTTTGGGAGACCTGATCGGTTATGATTTCGCCCGGGCGTGGGAGGCATCGGTCCTCCGGTTTTTCAAGGGCCGCCGGGGGCGATCGGACCCGGCGCGTCGGTGTCTTCCAGCCGCTGGCCCCTCCCTCCGACTGAGTCGTTTCCGGGTGGGCGGCTGTTAAACAGAAAGTAAAACTCTTCCCGAGGCCCCCGCGAGTTCCGGATCCCTAAACGTTGCCGTCAGCCGCAGCCCCGGTTAGGAATTTTAACCCGTTCCCTTTCGAACTCGCGCGAAACGCGTATTGACGGGTTTTCCCCCGTTCTTTAGGATCGACAAAACCCATGTGAATTTCCCGTTCACATGGAACCTTTCCCCTCTTCGGCCTTCAAATTCTCTTTTGAATATTTGCTCTACCCCAAAGATCCGCACGACGGCGCCCGCCCAGGCCCCGCCCAGGTTTTTTCAGCGACCGCCGGGGCCCTCCTACTCATCGGGGCCGGCCTTGCCCGACGGCCGGGTGTAGGTCGCGCGCTTAAGCGCCATCCATTTTCGGGGCTAGTTGATTCGGCAGGGGAGTTGTTCACACCCTTAGGGATTTCGACTTCCTGACCACCGTCCTGCTGTTTATCGACCCAACCCCCTTTTTTTGGGTTCTAGGTTAGCGCGCTTTTGGGCCCCGTAACCCCGGCTTCCGGTTCATCCCATGAGTTCTGCTTCCCCAAAAATGGCCCATTGGAGCTCTCGATTCCGGGGCCCGGGCTAAAACGAAGCAGCCGCCCCGTCCTCCCTTTTTTAAAAGTTTGAAAAATGGTCGAGGGGTTGCCCCCCGATGCCTTAATCATTGCTTTACCCGATGAACCGCCCCCGGGCTCCAGCTACCCTGGGGGAAATTTCGGAGGGAACCGCTACTAGGGGGTTTTCGATTAGTCTTTCGCCCCTATCCCCAAAGAAGACGAACGATTTGCAGTCAGTATCGCTGGGGCCTCCACCAGAGTTTCTCTGGCTTGCCCCGCTCAGGCATGTTCCCCATCTTTCGGGTCCCGACAGGCATGCTCACACTCGAACCCTTCTCAGAAGATAAAGGTCGGTCGGCGGTGCCCCCCATGGGGGGACCCCGGCCAATCAGCCCCTTGCCCCTTTGGGGGGGTTTATCACCGTTGACTCGAAAACATGTCAGATCCTTGGTCCGTGTTTCAAGGGGGCCCGAAGGGGGGTGCCGCAGGCCGGTGCCGGAGGCGCAAGGTGCCGAAGCACGCCGTAACGGCGCGCGCTGCCAAACCCACGATCGACGCGAGGGCAATTTCCACGGCATATCAACACCCCGGTTTGGCCCCGCACCAACCCGCACGGTCCACCCCCCGGGTCGATCGGCGGCCCGGCTCTCCCCGTTCCACACCCGACCGGGACGATCGCCGGCCCCCATCCGCTTCCCCCGACAATTTCAAGCCTCTTTGACTCTCTTTTCAAAGTCCTTTTCATCTTTCCCCCGCGGTATTGTTTGCTATCGGTCTCACGCCGGTATTTAGCTTTGGGCGGAATTTACCGCCCCATTGGGGGTGCTTCCCAAAAAAACCCGACTGCAGACAGGCCCGTGGTGCGACGGGTCCGGGGACGACGGGGGTTCACCTCTTGGCGCCCCTTCCAGGGGACTTGGGGCCCCGGTCCCCCGCTGAGGAGCTTCTCCGATACAATTCGAAGCGAGGCCGTCGATTTTAAGTGGGTATTCCCCGGGTTTGCCGCCGTTATAGGGGGGTCCTTTTAAGTTTCTTTTCCTCCCTTTTTTATATGTTAAAAACAGGGGTAGTCCCCCCTGACCGGGGTTCGGGTCGAAGCATCGTGTAAGAAAAACATTAGGGTCTTTTAGCGAGCAACTCTCTGATCAGCAAGCTCGATACGAAAGGCCTTAAAACCACCCCTAGCCGTGCGTCCGCCAAAGGGGACTCCTTTTTAGGCCAACCGCACCTTGGGAGGGAGACCAGTCTCCCTCCCCGACAGACGTCCCTAGGGGGGGATGGTTGGGGGGGAGCGTGGTGAGCCCAGGCAGGGTTTTCCCTCGGCCGAAGGGGGTTGGGCGCAAAATTGGTTTAAAAACTCGAGGTTCCGGGGTTCTGCAATTCACACCAAGTATCGCATTTT
Source organism: Centaurea solstitialis (assembly GCA_030169165.1). Lineage (NCBI taxonomy): Eukaryota > Viridiplantae > Streptophyta > Magnoliopsida > Asterales > Asteraceae > Centaurea > Centaurea solstitialis. The sequence goes on along the minus strand of JARYMX010000367.1, from coordinate 19,105 downwards.
TCTTCGTTTTCCCTCGATGCGTGAGCGAGTTCCGTTTGGAGAGTCTTTTATGGTTAAGAGAGGCGCGACCCCGCCGGCACCCCGAAAAGGGGCAACACGAGACGCACCCTTCTTGATTTTGTTTTCCTTGGCCCCTCCCGTCCCGGGGTTTTGTTTTTGTGCCCAAAAAAACATCCCCATGCCTATATAGGACGTTAACGCTGTAGCAAGCATCGGGGGGAAGGCTAACCCTTCCACGACACCGATTGTGTTACTGTTCACGGGTCGTTTGCTGTGCAGGCTTCGACAATGTCCTTCCGCAGGGTTTACCTACGGAAAACCCTTTTTACGATTTCCTTCCTTAAAATGATAAGGTTCAGTGGAATTCTCGCGAGTCGCCCGGGGGCGAACCGCCAGTCGCCGGATCCTAAAAACTTCACGGACCATTCAATCGGTAGGGGCGGGGCGGGCGGTGGTACAAAGGGCAGGGACGTAGTCAAAACGAGCTGGGGACTCGCGTTTAGGAATTCCCCGTTTAAGACCAACAATTGCAAAGTCTATCCCATCACGATGAAATTTTTAAAAATTTCCGGGCCCGTCGGCCAAGGCTAATATCGTTGAAACATTGTAGCGGGTGCGGCCCAGAACATCTAAGGGGTCACGACTGTTTTGCCTCAAAAAATTGTGGCCTAAAAGGCCATAGTCCCTTAAAAAGCTGGCCGTGGGGGATACCCCCACTAGCAGTTGCGGGCTGAGGTTTCGTTCGAAAACGAAATTAACCAGAAAAATCGCCCCACCAAAAAGAACCCCATGCCCCACCCCCCTAAAATCAAGAAAGAGCTCTCAGTTGTCAACCCCTTACTATGTCGGACCTGGTAATTTTCCCCGTGTTGAGTCAAATTAACCCGCAGGCTCCACTCCTGGTGGGCCCTTCCGTAAATTTCCCTTTAAATTTTACCCTTCGCCCCATATCCCCCGGAACCAAAACTTGTTTTTCCATAAGGTGCCAGCGGAGCCCTAAAAGCAAATCCGTGATCCCTGGTCGCATGTTTAGGGTTTGAGACTAGGACGGTATTGATCGCTTCGGCCCCCAACTTTCGTTCTTGATTAAGAAAACCCCTTTGGCAAATGCTTTCGCGTTGTTCGTCTTTCATAAATCCCAAAAATTTCACCTCGACTTGAAATAGAATGCCCCGATGTCCTGTTAATCATTATCCGATCCCCAAGGCCAACGTAATAGGAAAATCCTTGTGTTATCCCAAAGTAATGTTTACAGAGCTAGGGGTTGCTTTGGCACTCTAATTTCTTCAAAGTAAAGGCCGGAGGCACGACCCCCGGCCAAATTTAAAGGCCAGGACGCTCGCCGACAGAGGGACGAGTAAACCGGTGCACACCGAAAGGGGGACCGGCCCACCCAACCCAAGTCCAATACGAGCTTTTTACTGCAACAAATTAAATATCGCTATTGGAGCTGGAATTACCCCGGGGTGCTGGCACCAGACTTGCCCTCCCAATGGATCCTCGTTAAGGGATTTAGATTGTACTCATTCCAATTCCCGATGTTTGACCCCGGTATTGTTATTTTTTGTCACTACCCCCCCGTGCGGATTGGGAAATTTTGCGCGCCTGTCCCTTCCCTTTGGATTGGTACCCTTTTTAGGCCCCCTTTCCCCGGAATCAAACCCTATTCCCCGTCACCCGTCACCACCTAGTAGGCCACTTCCTCCATCGAAATTTGAAGGGCGGGAAATTTGAATGATGCGTCGCCGGCAGAGGCGTGCGATCCGTGAGTTTCATAAATCATGCAGCAAAGGGGGAGAGCCCGGTCGACCTTTTATCTAATAAATGCACCCCTTCCAGAAGTCGGGGTTTTTGTTGCAGATTGCTCTAAAATTACTACGGTTATCAAAAGTGCAGGTCCCATCAAACAAACTAAAACTGATTTAATGAGCCATTCGCATTTTACAGTTGAATTTTTTCTATTCCCATGCATGGCTTAATTTTTGAGAAAGCATATGACTACTGGCGGATCAACCAGGTGCTTTCCCTCTTCGACGTAGCCCCCCATGAAAGGAAAAGCCGTAACATGGCAGGCAATCTTTTTGGAGAAGCGAGAACGCTTAACAAGGGCATAGTGAAGTCTTTTGAAACCCCGCCCCCATCAAGTTCGTATGAAGAGACCAAACGTCTTATAGGCCCCATCATTTTTGCAAAAACAACATCTTGGGTGGTCACAAAAACCCCTTCCTTGTTTATCCCACGCCGCTTTTAGAGCATGATAAAAAAGTTAAACGTAAGCCACAGTTCCTCAACTAGGTATGCAAACAGGAAAAACCCCAAAATGTCAAGACAAAACAAGTCTTGACGCAAAACTGAAAAGGTATGCAGCGGTGAAGTTGGGGGGCAAGCAAACAGCCATCCCCGCGTAACAAAACCCAAACACCCCTCATGCACTCCCCGGGGGCGACATTCCCGAAAGCCCCCCAACTAGTGCAAACCACCCAACCAAAAGGTCAAGCAAGCCACCCCAAAACCAAAAAAGCCCCAGAATGCCCCGAACGATGCGAAGTAAAAAATTTTGAAACCCCCCATCGAACCCCACCAGACCGGGTACTGCCTAATCACCAATCTTTCTAGCATATGGTACGGGGATAAACGGCGAAACCCCAACGTGAAGGAATAGGATAACAGGCAACCGGTCTCCAATTCCAGAAAAATAGGCTACAAATCGTTTCCCCGACCAAAGGAAACCCGCCCCGATTCCGACCGAAAAGCAACCGTTTCCCGACCAAAAGCAACCGATTCCCCGACAAGAACGAATTCCGACCGACTAGCAACTGACCGCCCGGGACTAGCAATGACCCCGGGACCAGTGTGCCCCTTGGGCAGACACACTACCCCCCTTATATCCTTATAAAACAAAAAGCAAAGTGAAGGATGAAACATTGAAATTTTCATCTTCAAATTTTTTGAGATGGCAGCCATTTACCCGAAGCAGGGGAAAAAAACCCCGAGACGTGCGACAAAATGGCCCAAATGCAGGGTAAAAACCCAAACCCAAGGCACGAGGTACTCGGCCATGGCCGGTGAAACCAAACCCAAAGGGCACGAGTTACTCGGCCATGGCACGCAGAAAAACCAAGCCATGGCACGGGTACTCATGCCATGGCAGGTGAAACCAAGCCATGGCAGAGGTACTCGGGCCATGGCACGGTGTAACCAAGCAAGGCAGGGGTGAAAAACCAAGAAAGGGCACGGTTCTCGGCCGGGGCACGTGAAAAACCAAGCCAAGGCACGAGGTACTCGGCCATGTTTGGTAAAACCAAGCCAAGGACGAGGTACTGGGCCAGGCAGGGTGAAAAGCCATGGCCGGGTACTCGAGCCATGGCCGGTAAAAACCAAGCAAGGCACAGGTCTCGGCCATGCACGGTGAAACCAAAGCCAAAGGGCACGAGTTACTGGGCCTGGCACGAGAAACCAAGATGGCACGAGGTACTCGGCCAGGGCCCGCAGAAAAACCAAGCCAGGCCGGGTACCGAACCCATGGCACGGACAAACCAAGCAAGGGCAGAGTTACTCGGCCATGGCCGGTGAAACCAACCCAAAAAGCACGAGGTACTGGGCCATGAAAGGGGAAAACCAAGCCAAGGCACGAGGTACTGGCCATGGCCCGGTAAAACCAAGCCATGGCAGGGTACTGGATCCCATGGCAGGGTGTCACCAAGCCATGGCCGAGGTACTCGATGCCAGGGACGGTTTGTCACCAAGCCAGGGCACGAGGTACTCGAAGCCATGGCCGGTAAAACCAAGCCATGCACGAGGTACTCAAAACCCATGCACGGTAAAACCAAAGCCAAGGCAAAGGTACTGGGCCCATGCTGGGTTTGAAACCAACCCAAGGCACGAGGACTGGGCCGAGGCACGGTGAAACCAAGCAGGACGGGTACTAAAAAGCCATGGCACGGTAAAACCACCCATGGCAGAGGTATGGATGCCGGGCACGGTGAAACCAAGCCATGGACGGGTATCAAAACCATGGCACGGTAAAAACAAGCAAGGAGGGTACTGGCCATGACGGTGAAAAAAGCCAAGGCACGGGGTACTGGGGCCATGCTCGGTGAAACCAAAGCCAACCCCACGGGTACTGGGCCCAAGGCAGGGTTAAACCAAGCCATTGGGTTACGAGGTACTCGAAGCCATGGCACGGTAAAAAAAGCCATGGCACGAGGTCTTGAAGCCATGGACGGTGAAACCAACCCATGGCACGAGGTATCGAAGCCATGGCCGGGTTTAAAACCCAACCCAAAGGCACAGGTTCGGCCAGCGGTTGAACCAAGCCAAAGGCCGAGGTACTGGCCAGCTCGGTGAAACCCAAGAAGGCACGAGGACTCGAAGCCAGGGCACGGTGAAACAAGCCATGGCACGAGGGAACCTCCGGGGAAAAAGCCTGGCACGGGTCTGAACCCAAAAACCCCCAAAGGCACGATGAACGGGCTCGATCACGGGGGGGCCCGCTTGGGGCCCGGGGGCGATATAGGCAACCATTTCCTTAAACCCCCCTTTTTTTGGCACATTTGGGAAGATCACATGAAAAACAGGCCCTTTGGCACAGGAACGACGCGAAGGGGGAGGGCAGTTTGGGGCCAATGGGGCTTTTTGGCCAGTTATCCCCAGGACTAAAAACCAACCATCAATACAAAACCCAATGGCACTAAACACCATGGCTGAAATTTACGGGACGGGGCCGTTGGGCAAGGGGGAGTCTGGAAGGGGCCGGTGCGGGGCTTGGTTGAAAGGGCGGCGTCCCCCTTATGCTACCGGGCCTTGGTTTGGGTGGCCAAGGGGGGGGGGGCGACCCAATGGCCCCCCTTATAACCCCTTATGAAAAAAAGCTAAGTGACGGAAGAAACTTTGGGGTTTTTCCCATCTATCATAATTTTTGAAAACCAAGAAACGGACCCCTTTTGGGACAAAATTTGCGGTGTCCTTGGCTAGTTAGGAGGATCCATGCCAAAAAAATTCGGTGTGCGGGGTCGGGGGGCCCCCCGGGGCCGGCTTTTGGACTTTTGCGACGGTTCGGACAATTTTGGGAAAACCCCGTCAAAGGACTGTTTTGAACGAAATTTGGTGGGGGGCTCCGTGAAATGTATTGGGGATGGGGCGGGGGAAAAAACCCGGTTTTTGGGGTCGGGATTTTCCCGGGCCCGGGGTTTTTGGGATTTTGTCGGGACGGTTTTGAGGCATGTAATTTGGGAAAAACCGGCTCAAACGGACCCTTTTTGGACGAACTTTGCGTGGTGCTCCGTGAAATGTATTAGGAGGATCCGGGCGGAAAAAGTTTCGGTTTTCGGGGTCGGGTTTTTCCCGGGCCCGGGGGTTTTGGACGTGGGGGGACGGCTTTTGAGGATGAAAGTTCGATCCCCGACAAACGGCCCCTTTTTTTATGAAATTGCGTGGTGCCCGTGAAATGTTTTGGGGGGATCCCGGGCAGAAATTTTGGGTTTTTCCGGGGGTCGTGCGTATGGGGAGGCCTTCGACCCTGTATGACCCGAGCAAACGTACTTCGTTTTGGGGAAATTTTTCATGATGAAAAAACCCATGCATGAGGATTCCGGCCAGGGGTGGGGTAACAAGCCGCGGTGCGGAAATGGGCGACGATCAAGGGACGGGGCACGGTGCTGGGACAGGGCGATTAGGAAGGGCAGCTTTTGGGCGCGAGGGGACGTTTAAGGCAACGGGCACGCGTGCGGGGCTTGGCATGTGGCGCCCAATGAGCGACTTAGACCTCAGCATGCCATGGCCCTATGGTTCCCTTCGCCACGGTCGGGGGGGAACAGACCCAGGTCCCCCCTTTATACCTTATGAAAAAAAAGCAAAGTGACGGGAAACAAACAATTTTTTTTTTCCATCTATCATAATTTTTGGCCCCCAAACCAAACGGCTGGAAAACTTTGGCTTGATCCCGGATCAAGGCATGGCAAACTTTGGCTTGCTCCGACCAAGGCACCAAGGCTTGGCCGATTTTGGCTTTGGCCCACGCCCAAAGGCACCAAGGCAGGGCCCTGATTTGCTTGGCACGATAAAGGCCCCAAAAGGCAGGGCCCTGTTTTTGGTTTCTTACATCAAGGCCCCAAGGCTTGGCTGTTTTGGGGCTTTTTTCCCCGATAAAGGGGGGGGGGGCAAAAAAAGGGTTTGGCCCTAAATTTGGTTTTTCCCGGACCCAAAGGGCCCCACCAAAAGGCCCCAAATGGCCTAAATTTTGTTTTACGATCAAGGCACCAAGGTTTGGGCCCTTGTTTTGGGGGGCTTGTTGGGATCAAGGACCAAGGCGGGCCTGTTTTTGCGTTTTTACGATTAAAGGCCCAAGGCTTGGCCTGTTTTGGGGTTGTTCCGACCAAGGAAACCAAGGCGGGCCCTGATTTTTTTTACTGGACCAAGGTTTGGGCCCTTGTTTTTGGTTTGGGACGGCCCCAAAGGGGCTTGGCCTGTTTTGGGTTTTCCCCCGATAAAGGAAAACCAAGGTTGGCCTATTTGGCTTGTGCCAAGAAGGAAAATTTGGGTATTTTTTTTTCAAATTAAGGTTTGCATATTTTTTCAAAGGCATGGGAGGCAGCCTCGGCCCAAAAAGGGGGGAGAGGAACGATTGAAGGGGGAAGTGTTTTTTTGGGGGGGAGGGGCGAATTGAGCGACGCAGGGCTGAATTCAGTGGACGTTTGGGAGCAAAGGGAAATCTGCCCCTTACAATACCCCCCGCGTATTTTAAAATGTCTGCAAAAAGGTTCTACCGCCGCCCTTTATGGGGGGAAATTTTTTTTCATGGCGGCCCCCCACGATCGTCCGGCCACGGGTTGGCCAAAACCCGTGCCTTTGGGGGGGCCCAAGGGCCCCCATGTGGTCGGCAAACAGGCGGCGGGCCACGCGTCCTTCTAGCCGGATTCTGACTTAGAGGCGTTCGTCATTTAAACCCGCGGGGACGGGTTTTGCTTCGCGCCACTGGCTTTTCAACCAAGCGCGATGACCAATTGTGCGAATCAAAAAGGGTTCCCCTGTACTAGGTTGATTTTTATTGCGACCCCGTCATCAGTGGGTAAAATAAACCTGTTTTCACGACGGTCTAAACCCCGTCACGTTCCCTATTGGTTTGGGGTGAACAATCCAAAAAACTTTGGGGAATTCTGCTTCACAATGATAGGAAGGGAGCGAATCGAAGGATCCAAAAAAGCAAGTCCTTTTGAACGTTGGCTTTCCACAAAACAGTTTTCCCTTTTGGTAAAATTTTTTGACACCCCCAGCTTCAAAATTCCCCAAGGTTTAAAGGATCGTTTTTTCCCACCGGGCCAAAAATTCGTATTCGTTTTTGGAAAACCCGGTTTAAACCCAGCTTTTACCCCCTTTTTTCCACACGAGATTTTGGTTTCGGGTTTATTTATCTTAGGACACCTGCGTTATCTTTTAAACCCAGGGGGGGGTGGGGGGGCCGCCCCCGCCAAACTCCCCACCCGACAATGTCTTCCCCCCGGGTCGGGGCCCCCCAGGCGGGGCTTGGGGGCCAAAAAGAGGGGCATTGCCGCTTCGATTAAAGGAATAAGTAAAAAAACGTTTTAAAAATTTTGTGGTATTTACTTTCGCCCGAAGGCCCCAAATTATTCTCACCTCTCAAAATCTTTTCACAAAGTCGGATTTGAGTCAAGCTAAAGGGGCTTCTTTCCCCTTGATTCTCCAAGCCCCTTCCCCGGCTGTGGTTTTGTGGATAGTAGCCCGGGACAGTGGGGAATCTCGTTAAACCCCTTCAGCGCGTCACTAATTGTGAGAGGTTTGGTACTTAAAAGGGGTCATGTTCCCCGCCCTTTTTCCCGCGCTTGGTTGAATTTTTCACTTTGACATTCAAGGGATGGGCAGAAAAACACATTGGTTAGCTCCGCAGGGACATGCAATGCTTTGTTTTTAAATTAAAAAGTCGGATTCCCTTGTCCGTACCATTTTTGGTTGGTTTCGCGCCGGGGAAGGCCCGAAGAGGCTTTCCCCAGTCCGTCCCCGGGGCACGCGGGGCCCCGCTCTCGCGCGGAAGCGCTGAGCAGTCCGCGAACCCGACGGGTTGGGAGGGACCCCGTGCCCCCCTCGAGCCAACCCTTTTTCCCCGGGGTTACGGATCCATTTTGCCGATTCCCTTCCCTCATTTTTCCCATCGACCAGAGGGTTCACTTGGAGACCTGATGGGTTATGATCGCCGGGCGTGGGGCATCGGTCCCCCGGGGTTTTTTAAAGGGGCCCGCCGGGGGGATCGGACCCCGCGGCGTGCGGTGTTTCCACCCGCTGGCCCTACCTCGACGAGTCGTTTCCGGGTGGGAGGCTGTTAAACAAAAAAAGAAACTCTTCCGGGCCCCCCCCCGAGTTGGGACCCCTAACGTTGCCGTGCCGCCACGTCCGGTTCAGGAATTTTTCCCCCGATTCCCTTTGAAGCTGCGCGAAACCGCTATCTGGGGTTTCCCCCCGTTTTAGGATCGACTAACCCCATTGCAAGTGCGTTCCATGGCCCCTTTCCCCTTTCGGTTAAAATTCTCTTTTGAAAATTTGCTACTCCCACCAAGATCGCCCCGACGGCCGCTCCGCCCGGGGTCACGCCAAGGGTTTTTGCAGCGACCGCGCGCCCTCTACTCAGGGGGGCCGGGCCTTGCCCCGAGGGCCCGGGGGGTGCGCGTTAAGCGCCCCCTTTTGGGGCTAGTTGATTCGGAGGGATTGTTCACACCCCTTAGGGATTTCGACTTCCTGCCACCCTCTGCTGTCTTAACGACCAAACCCCTTTTTGGGTTCTAGGTTGCGGCATTTTTTCCGTAAACCCCGGGTTCGGGTTATCCGTGCCAGTTTGCTTTCCCCAAAAAAGGCCCACTTGGAGCTCTCGATTCCCTGGGAGGTCAAGAAGCGCCGCGGTCCTCCCATTTAAGTTGAGAATAGGTCGAGGGGTTGCGCCCCGTGCCTCTAATCATTTGCTTTACCCGATAGAACTCGCACCCGGGCTAGCTATCCTGAGGGAAAATTCGGGGGGGAACCCGCTACTGACGGTTCGATTAGTCTTTGCCCCCATACCAAGTCAGACGAACGATTTTCCGTCAGTATCCTGCGGGCCTCCCCCGAGTTTCCTTGGCTTCGCCCCTAGGCTAGTTTTCCTCTTTCGGGTCCCGAAGGCATGTCACCCCGAACCCCTTTTGAAGATCAAGGGCGGTCGGCGGTGCACCCCCCTAGGGGGTCCGCCCCAAACAGCTTCCTTGCGCCCTTTCGGGTTTTTTCACCCGTTTACTCGCAACATGTAGCTCCTTGGTCGTGTTTCAAGGGGGGGCCCAATGGGGTGCCCCCAGGCCGGGGGCCCGGAGCGGCAGGTGCCCAAGCACGCCGTTTAAGGCGCGCGTGAACCCCGATCGGCGAGGCTCTCCACGGCATTCAAAAGCCGGGGTTTGGCCGCCGCCAATCCGCACCGGTCCCCCCCCGAGTCGATGGGGACGGGTCTCGCCCTTCCCATCGACCCGGGGGCTCGCGGGGCCCCCCTCCCCTTCCCCCCGACAAATTTCAAGACTTTTTGACTCTCTTTTCAAAGTTTTATCTTTCCCTCGGGGTACTTGTTTGCTATCGGTCTCCGCCGGATTTAGCTTGGGGGAAATTTTACGCCCTATTGGGGTGCTTTTCCCAAACAACCCGACTCGCAGAAGGGCCCGTGGTGCGACAGGGTCCGGGGCCGACGGGGGGTTCACCCTCTTGGCGCCCCCCTTTCCCGGGGGCGGGCCCGGTCCGCGCTGAGGGGCGCTTTCCAGATACAATTCGAACGACGGGCGTCGATTTTCAAGTGGTATTTTTCCCCCCCCCGGTTCGCTCGCCGTTATAGGGGGGGAACCTTGTAAGTTTCTTTTCCTCCGTTATTGATATGCTTAACAGCGGGTAGTCCCCCCTGACCCGGGGTCGCGGTGAAGATCGTCGTAAGAAACACATTAGGGTTTTTTAGCGAGCAACTCCTTAGATAGCACAGCTCGATACGAAGGGCCTTAACAACCCCACTAGCGGTGCTCGAAAAAAAGGGGACCCCTTTTTTGGGCCCAACCCGCACTTGGCACGGGGCCAGTCCCCTCCCAGACCAGAGCCCCTTGGGGGAGGTGGTCTGGGGCGACGCGATGGTGCCCCCAGGGACGTGCCTCGGCCGAATGGTTGGGCGCAATTGCTTTAAAAAAACTCGAGGTTAGGGATTCGAAATTCCACCAATATGCATTTTGCTAGTTCTTCTCGATGCGTGAGCCGGATATCGTTGGAGAGTGTTTAGGGTTTAAATGGGGCGGACCCGGTGCACCGAAAAGGGGCAACACGAGACGCACCTTTTTGATTTTTTTTTCCTTGGCACATGCCGTGCGGGGTTTTGTTTTTGTGCCAAAAAACATCCCCCATCCCCTTATAGGCACTTGAACGATGTAGAAAGCATGCAGGGAAAGGCTACACCATATCCCACGCACCGTTGTGTTACGTTCAGGGTGTTTTCTGCGTGCAGGTTTCGCAATGCCCTTCCGCAGGTTACCCCCGGAAACCCTTTTTAGACTTCTCCCTTCCCCTAAAAGATAAAGGGTTTAGTGGAATTCTGCGAGTCGCCCGGGGGCGAAGCCCACGTCGCCCCGGGTCCAAAAATTCAACGGAATTTTAATGGTGGGCGCGGGCGGTGTGTACAAAGGGCAGGGCGTAGTCAACGCAGCTGATGACCCCCGGGTTCTGGAATTCCCCGTTAAGACCCAACAATTGCAATGATTATCCCCTCACGATGAAATTTAAAGATTTCCCGGGGTGTCGGCCAGGTATATACCGTTAATCTCAGTGTAGCGCGCGGGGGGCCCCAAAAATTTAAAGGGCATCACAGCCCTGTTATTGCCTAAAACCCTGGCCAAAAGGCCATAGTCCCTCTAAAAAGCGGGCCCCGTGGGGGGAACCCCTAGCTAGTTGCAGGTGAGGTCTCGTTCGTTAACGGAATTTAAACCCGGGACAAATGCCCCACCAACAAAGAACGGCCATGCAAACCCACCCCCCCCAAGGGAATCAAGAAAGACTCTCAGTTGCATTTACTATGTTGGATGGAAAGTTTCCCGTGTTGAGTAAAATTTTAAAGCCGCAGGCTCCACTCTGGGGTGCCCTTCCGTCATTTTTTAAAGTTTCAGCCTTGCGCCCATACCCCCCCCGGACCCAAAAAAACTTTGATTTCTCAAAAGGTGCCAGCGGGGGTCCTAAAGAACACCCGCTGACCCCTGGTCGGCATCGTTTTGGTGAGACTGGGACGGTATCTGATCGTTTCGACCCCCAAAACTTTGTTTTTGTTTAATGAAAACACCTTGGCAAAGCTTTGCATTTGTTCGTCTTTCATAAACCCAAAAATTTCACCTTGACTATAAAATACGATCCCCGATGCCCCTTTTAATCTTACTCGATCCGAAGGCCAAGTAATAGGACCCAAACCTAGATGTTATCCCGTAAGTATCAGAGGTAGGCTTGCTTTGGCACTCTAATTTTTCAAAGTAACAGCGCGGAGGCACGACCGGCCAAAATTTAAAGGCAGGAGCGACGCGAAGAAGGGAGAGTAAACCCGGTGACACTAAGGGGACCGGCCCCGCCCCAACCCCAAAGCCCAATACGGTTTTTAACTCAACTTAAATATAGCTATTGGAGTGGAATTCCCGCGGCTGCTGGCACAGACTTGCCCTCCATGGCCCTGTAAGGGATTTAGATTTACCATTCAATTCCCAGTGTTTGACCCCGGTTTGTTATTTATTTCATTTCCCCCCCGTGTCGGTTTGGGAAATTTGGGGCCCCTGTCCCTTTCCCTTGGGTGTGGTAGGTTTTCAGGCTCCCTCCCCGGAAATCAAACCCCTAATTCCCCGTCCCCCGTCCCCCACCATAGTAGGCCCTTCCTACCATCGAAAGTGATGGGGCAGAATTTGAATGATGCGTCGCCGGCACGGGGGCGTGCGATCCGTCGGTTTCAGAATCATCGCAGAAACCCGGGCCGAGCCCGCGTCGATTTTATTAATAAATGCACCCCTTCCCAAAAGTCGGGGTTTTGTTGCACGTATTAGCCTGAATTACTCGGATCCATAGAGGTACCATAAAAAAACTAAAAACTGATTTAATGACCATTCGCATTTTCACAGTCTGAATTTGTTAACTTACACAGCAGGGCTTAATTTTTGGACAAGATATGATATGGCAGGTAAAACCAGGGTGCTTTCCCTTTCGGTAGCCACCATAAAAGGGAAAAGCGTAACATGGCAGGCAATCGTTTTGGAGGCGAAAACGTTAAAAAGGGCAAGTGAAGATTTTATGAAGCCCCAAGGCCCACATAAAAGTTGTTGCAGAGACCAAACGATGTTCTGGGCCCACTCTTGTTGCAAAAAAAATTTTGGGGTGGATCCAAAGCGCTTCCTTGTTTATCCCGCCGCAAAAGGGCCATGAAAAAATGTTAAATGTAAGCCCCACACGTTCCCATAATAGGTAGAAACAAAGGAAACCCCACAATATGCTCAAAAAAAAAATAAAGTCTTGACGAAAAATAAAGGGTTGCAGGTAAAACGTTGGTGCGAAGAAAACAGCCACCCCGGTAAAAAAACCAATCCCCATCAGCACCCCCCCGGTCGACATTCCCGAAAGCCCCCCAATGAGAACCCCACCCCAAGGTGAACCAAGCCAAGGCACGGTGGAAACCAACCAACACGAACCCCAGGGGGCCCGGTGAAACCAACCCAGAGGTACTGGCATCGGTGAAACCAAGAAAAGGAAGGTACCGGCCATGGCCGGTGAAAAAGCCCCCACGATACCGATGCAGGCACGGTACCAAAAACCAAAGGACGATACCGGCCATGCACGGTGAAACAAGCCAAGGCAGATTACCGGGCCATGGCCGAGAAAACCAAGCCATGGCACAGGTCTCGGCCATCACCAAAAAAAACCAAGATGGACGGGTATGAAAACCCTGGCACGGAAAACCAAACCCCAAGGCACGAACTGGCCAGGGACGGTTTGGGAAAACCAGCCCAACACGAGGTATCGGCCATGAAGGTGAAACCCAAACAAGGCCGAGGTACTCGGCCATGGCACGGGGAAAACCCAACCCTGGGAAAGGGAAGGATGGCCCGGACGGGGACCAAACCAGGGACGAGGTATCGGCCTCCGGTGTACCCAAACCCGGCACGAGGTCTGGCCCTGGCCGGGTTTAAAACCCCAAGCCATGGCACGAGGCCAACCAGCACGGTGGAAAAAACCCGCCAAGGCAAGAGGGGATCGGCCATGCCGGTGAAACAAGCCAGGCAGAGGTACTCGGCCCCCGAGGCACGGTGAAACCAAGCCAGGAGAGGTACTCGCCATGGCACGGTTAAAAAACCAAGCCATGGCCGGGGTATGGGGCCATGGCCGGTTGAAACCAAGCCCGGCACGAGGTACTCGGCCATGGCCGGGGAAAAACAAGGGAGAGGTACTCGGCCTGCCGGTGAAACCCCGCCCAAAGGGCCCAGGGACTCGGCCATGCTCGGTGAAACCCCAAACAAGGCAGAGGTATCGGCCAAGGGCCCCGGGAACCAAGCAGGCGAGGTACTCGGCCCTGGCACGGGGAAAAAAGCCCGGCCGAGGGATTGGCCATGGCACGGTGAAAAGCCATGGCACGGGGACTCGGCCATGGCACGGTGAAACCCAAACCAAAGGGACAGGATGGTGGGAAGGTGAAAGGGGGGGGAGGGGTTGGGGGGGGGGGGGGGGGGTTGGGGGGGGGGGGAAAAATGGGGGGGAAGGGGTTGGAGCCAACCAAACCAAGGACGAGGTACCGGCCCCTGCCGGGGTGAAACCCCGCAAGGCAGAGGTACTCGGCCATGGCACGGTGAAACCAAGCCCGGCACGAGGTATCGAAAAAGGGGGTAAACCAAGCCATGGCAGGCGGATGGACGGGGAAACCCAAACCAAAGGGACGATGAAAGGGTACGATCACGGGACGGGGCACGTTGCGGGGAACAGGGCCGTCTAGGCATGCCCGGCCGGTGAAAACCCGCCTTGGCACGGGGTATGGAAAGCCATGGACGGTGAAACCAGGCCATGGCACGAGGAACGAGCGGATCCGGGCGGGGACGCTTGCGGGCAATGAGGGCGATCTGGCACGAGTTTTCGGCCATGGCACGGTGAAAAAAAGCCATGGCCCCAGGTATGGAAGCCATGGGACGGTGAAAAAAGGCATGGCAGAGGGGGGGTCCGGGACGGGGGACGGTTAGGGAAAAAGAGGGGGCGATCTAGGCAAAGGGGCAGCGTGCTGGGTTGGGATCAAGGCGGCGTCCTCCTTATGTACCAGGGCCCATGGCTTGGGGCCCCGGTCGGGGGGGGCGACCAATGGTCCCTTTTACCCTTATGAACAAAAAGTAGTGACAGGAAGAAACATTGGTTTTTCCATCTATCATAATTTTGAAAACCCCAAACAACGGACTCCGTTTGGGACGAAAATTTGCATGGTGTCCTGGACATTGTTAGGAGGATCCCCTGCGAAAAATTCGGTGTGGGGGTGGGAGGGCCCCGGGGCGGCGTTGGATTTTCGCGAGGTTCGGCCCAAAAATTTTGGAAACCCGGCTCAAAGGACCCCTTTTTGAACGAAATTTGCGTGGTGCCCCGGTAAACCCTGTATTAGGAGGATCGGCAGGAAAACCGGTTTTCGGGGGGGGGATTTTACGGGCCCGGGGGGGTTGGAGTGTGGGACGGCTTTTAGGCATGTAACTTGGAAAACCGGTCAAACGGACTCTTTTTTGGACAAAAACTTTGCGGGGTGCTCGGAAACATGTTTGGGGATCGGGGGGGAATTTTCGGTTTTCGGGGTCGGGATTTTACGGGCCCCGGGGGTTGGAGTGTGGGAGGCTTTTGAGGCTTAATTTCAAACCCCACCAACGGATCCGTTTTGGAGAAACTTTGCGGGTGCTCGTGAACATGTATTAGGAGGATCCGGGAGAAACTTTCGGTTTCGAGGCGGGGGGGTATCGGATGGCCTTGAGCATGTATGAGAAAAAAAGTTATTTCTTTTTCGGCAAAAACTTTGCATGATGAACCAACCCATGCATGGGATTTCTCGGCAACGGTGAGGGAAAACCAACCCGCGGTGGAGAAATGGGCGACGATAAGGGGACGGGGCCGGTGCTGGCGACGAGGGAGATCTAGGAAAACGGGCCGCGTAGGGGAGAGGGAGATTAGGAAGGGCCCCGCGTGCGGGGCTTGGCATGTAGGCGATCCATGAGCGCTTAGACTCAGCATGCCGGGGCCTTGGGTTTCCTTGCACAGGTGGGGGGAACAGCCCCTGGTCCCCCTATATATACCTTGAAAAAAAGAAAGTGCGGGAAACCAAACATTTTTTTTTTCCCTTATATAATTTTTTGGGAAAAACCCAACCAAAACGGACATGGAAATTTTTTGGTTGTGACTCAAGGATGGGCAAAAATTTGGGGGGTTGTTTTCCGACGGCAACAAGGCATGGCATTTGGTTTTGGCCGACAAGGGGGCGGGCCCTGATTTGGTTGGCCGATAAAGGGCCCCAAAGGCATGGCCTTTTGGGGTTCAGTAAGGCCCCCAAGGTGGCCTGATTTGCTTTTCGATCAAGGCCCCAAGGGTTTGGGTGATTTTTTGTTTCCGATCAAGGCACCAAGGTTGGCCTGATTTGGTTTTCCATCAAGGCACAAGGCTGGCCTATTTGGTTTGGCCGATAAGGCCCCCAAGGCATGGCCTGATTTTGCTTCTTACGTCAAGGCAAAAAGGTTTGGCCTGATTGGGTTGTTCCGCAGGCCCCAAAGGGGCTTGGCCTGTTTTGTTTTGACCCCAAAAGGTTGGCCTGATTTGTTGGAACCAAGGATGGCCTGATTTTTTTCCCGATCAAGGACCAAGGTGGCCTGTTTTGGGCTTGGAAAAGGGAAAGGATAATTTTTTTTTTTTCCCAATTGTTGCGTTTTCTCTAAGATGGGATTTAGTCGGGGAAAAAAGGGGTAGAGGAAGATTTAAAAAGGGGAAATGTTTTGGGGGGGAGGGAGAATTGAGGACGCAGGGTGAATCTCGTGGATGGGGCAGCCAGGGCCCCTCTGCATTTCAAAACCCGTCGCGTATTTAAGTCGTCTGCAAAGGTTTACCCGCGCTTGAGGGAATTGATTCATGGCGGCCCCACGACTGTGTCCACGGGCTTGGCCCAAAGACAGTGCCCTTTGGGGGGGCCCAGGCCCTATGTGGTCGGCAAACAGGCGGGGGACCCCGGTCCTTCTAGCCGGATTCTGACTAGAGGGGTTTCGTCATAATCCGGCACGGTAGCTTCGGCCCCTGGCTTTTTAAAAAAGGCGATGACCCCTTGTGGAATAACGGTTCCTCGTACTGGTGAATTCTTTGCGACACTGTCATCAGTGGGTAAAAAATACTGTCTCACACGGTTAAACCCCGCTCACGTTCCCTTTGGTGGGTGAACATCCAAACACTTTGGTAAAATTTTTCACATGTTGGAAAAGGGGACATGAAGGATCAAAAAAAAGTGTATGACGTTGGCTCCCCAAGCAGTTATCCCTGGGTAATTTTCTGAACCTTTGTTAAAATTCCCAAGGTCTAAAGGATGTTGGCCGCTTTCACGGTTGTATTCGTATGGAAAAACGAATCAAAAGAGTTTTACCTTCTGTTCCACAGAGATTTTGTTTTTCGTTGAGTCATCTTAGGACAGGTTATTTTTAAAAAGATGTGCGCCCAGCCAAAAACCCCCCCTGACAATTCTTGCCGGTGGCCCCGGGGAGCTTGGGTCAAAAAGGGGGCATTGCCCGCTTCGATTCAGGAATAAGAAAAATAAGTTTAAAAAGAGTGGTATTTCACTTTCGCCCGAAGGCCCCCACTTTTATACACCCTCAAGTATTTCAAAAAGTCGGCTAGAGTCAAGTAAACGGGGTTTCTTTCCCGTGTTCTCCCAAGCCTTTCCCCTTGGTGTGGTTTCGTGGATAGTAGAAGGGACAGGGGGAAAATCTCGTTAATCCTTTATGGCGTCCTAATTAGATGAGGGATTTGGTTCCCTTAAGAGAGTAAGTTACTCCCGCCGTTTACCCGCGTTGGGTTTTAAATTTCTTTTTTTGACATTAGGCACTGGGCAGAAATACTTTGGGTTTAGCATCGCAGGGCCCATCGCAATGCTTTTTTTTAAATTTAAAAACGTGGTTCCCTTGTCCTTTTCCCATTCGGGTTTGGGTGTTCGACCCCCGGGGAACCCCCCGAAGAGGCCGTTCCCCGTGTCCCCGGCCGGAGCGGGGACCCCCTCTCGCCCCGGGAAAAGGTCGAGCAGTCCGCCGACCCGACGGGTTGGGATGGGACCCGTTTCCCCGCCCGAGCTCCTTTTCCGAGGTTCGGATCCTTTTTTCCCCCTTCCCCTTTCCCCATTGTTCATCGACCAGAGGTGTTCACCCGGAGATGATGCGGTTATGAGTAGACCGGGGGTGGGAGGCACTCGGTCCCCGGATTTTCAAGGGGCCGGGGGGGCGCATCGGACACCGCCGAGTGCGGTGCTCTTCCCGCGTGGCCCCACTCCGATGAGTGTTTCCCGGGTGGGCGGTGTTAAAAAGAAAAAGATAATCTTCCCCAGGCCCCCCGGTCTCCCGGGCTCCCTACGTTGCCGTCAGCCCCCCGTCCCCCTTCAGGGAAATTTTTAAACCCCATTTCCCCTTTTGAAATCGCGCGAAAAAGCGCTATTGAGGGCTTCCCGTCTTTGGATCGGAATAAACCCCCTGTGCAAGTGCCTTCCATGGAACCTTTCCCCTCTTGGTTCAAAGTTTCATTTTAATATTTGCTACTAAAACCCGTCCGCACGACGGCCCCTCCCCCCGGCTCACGCCAAGGTTTTGCAGCGACCGCCGCCCTCCACTCTCGGGCTGGCCTTGCCCAGGCGGGTGAGGTGGGGCCGCTTAAGCGCCATCCATTTTCGGGGCTAGTTGATTGGCAGGTGAGTTGTTACACATTTGGGATTTCGATTTCCATGCCACCGCCCTGCTGTCTTAATCGCCCAAACCCTTTTGGGTTTAGGTTAGCGCGCAGTTTGGCACGAAACCGGTTTCCCGGGTTATCCCGCATGCCAGTTTGCTTACAAAAAGGGCCCCACTTGGACTCTGATTCCGGGCCGGCTCAACGAAGCACCGCCCCCGTCCTCCCTATTTAAAGTTTGGGGAATAGGTCGGGGCGTTGCGCCCCCCATGCCTTAATCATTCGCTTTTCCCCAAGCTGCCCCGGGTCCAGCTATCCTGAGGGAAACTTCGGGGGAACCAGTATAGCGGTTCGATTGTTTTTGCCCCCTTTCCCAGTCGCGAACGATTTGCAGTCAGTATCGCTGCGGGCTCCACCCGGTTTTCCCTTGGTTGCCCCCTCAGGCATGTTCACCCTCTTTTTGGGTCCCCACAGGCATGCCACACTCGAACCCTTTCAGAAAATCAAGGCGGGGCGGGGTGCACCCCTAGGGGGATCCCCCCAATCGTTCCTTGCGCCTTGCGGGTTTACCACCGTTGACCGCCCAAAATGTCAGACTCCTTTTGGTCCGTGTTTTTAAGAGGGCCGAATGGGGTGCCCCCGGGCCGGGCCCGGGGGCGGTGCGAAACCGCGTAAAGGCGCGGCTGCCAACCGATCGACGGACGGCATCTCAAGGTTCAACAGCCGGGGTTTGCCCCCGACCCAAACCGCCCGGTCCGCCCGAGTCGATGGGGGAGGCTCTGCCCCTTCCACATCCGACCGGGGCTCGCCGGGCCCCCCTCCGTTCCCTCCCCAATTTCAAGCACTCTTTGCTCTCTTTTCAAAATCCTTTCATTTTCCCCCGCGGTACTTGTTTTCTATCGGTTTACGCCGGTATTTTGCCTTGGACGGAAATTTTGCCCCATTTGGGGTGCTTCCCAAAAACCGACTGAGAAGGCCCCGTGGTGCGACAGGGGCCGGCACGCGGGGCTTCACCCCCTCTGGCGCCCCTTCCGGGGGCTTGGGCCCCGGGCCGGTGGGAGCTTCTCCCCATACAATTTTGAACGACGAGGCCGTCGATTTTTTAAGCTGGGCTATTCCCCGGGTTTGCTGGTTATAGGGGGGAAACTTGTAAGTTTCTTTTTTA
>JARYMX010000366.1:17500-30148 GCA_030169165.1 Centaurea solstitialis | reverse complement strand
CTTTTCGGGGCTTCCCTTGCAAATTAAACCGGGGTATGATGTTTTGTTCAGAATTTTCTATTTTTTGGGAAAAATTTCCAGCAAAAAATATCTTTAATGCCCAAAATTCCATCATTTTGAATGGAAATTTGGGATGATATTAACTCCTATTATTCATTATCTATGTCACGCCAGATGTTTATGGATACAAATTATTTAATACTCCAACTCTTCTGTTTTGATTCTGGACCGCGCGAGTTATTTGTTTCGATCTCCATTTTTTCTACCTGAAAATAGGTATTGGTATGTATCCCGATTTTGTTTTTTAATCATTGACAAGGTTGAAGGTATTCTATTAATTATTTTTATAGATAGTTTTCTTAAAGAAAAAAACTCCTATGATTTTTAAGAGTTGGTTGGCTAATGAAAAAAAAAGAAGGATTTTTATTCTCTTAATAAAGTAAAAACAAAATATGAATTTGAACCCAATATACTTGGCCTTCGCGAGAACCACGTGAATCACTACACTCCTTGATTCACATGGTTCTCGCCGATTGACACAAGGGTTTTTATACACACCGTATTCCACTCTGTTTGTATTCGTAAGAACTTTTCTTGAATTTAACTAGAGGTTAATGTAAATGAACCATAACTATGTAGTCCTATTCCTAATAGATTGATCCCAAAATAGCATATCCAAATTATAAGAAAGCCTAGAGTCGCCACAATTGCGGAATTTGCCCCCTGCAAATTTTTATTTGTTCGAGTATGCAAATAAATTGCGAATACGATCCAAGTAATAAAGGCCCAAGTTTCCTTTGGATCCCAACTCCAATATGATCCCCATGCTTCATTAGCCCATACTGCTCCTGAAAGAATACCGATGGTTAAAAAGATAAATCCTAGGCTAATCACACGATAACTCCAATAATCTAATTGTTGAATCAATTGGGCCTTGTAATAGTTCTTAGCAGAAAAAAAAGAAGTTTTTTGAAAAATATTGTTTCTTTCATTCTTGTATTGGATTTCACCAAATGAAAATGAATGATTTAATTGTAATAAATTATTACTTTTATAACTATAAAAAAGATTTCTAAATGTAATGACTAGAAGTGCTACTGATAATAATGATCCACAAAGAAGAGCCGCATAGCTCAATATCATCATACTTACGTGCATTATTAACCACTCCGATTGTAGAGCGGGTACTAATATTGTGGGTTTATGTATTTCAGTTAAAAGACCCGAAGTAGCAAAGCCTTGCGTAAAAATAGTACTTGAGGCAGTTATTGTGGTTAAATAATTTTTTCTTATTTTAAAATAAGGGACTATATGAATAAGGGAAAAACTCCATGAAAGAAAGATTAATGATTCATATAAATCACTTAGTGGGAAATGGCCCGAATAAATCCAACGAGTGATTAATAATCCTGTTAGACATAAAAAAGTAGCTATCATCCCCTTTTCTGACGAATCATATGGTTTTATGATTTCATTGCCCAATAAGGTTATCAAATGAATTGTAATTACAATTGAAACAATCGAAAAAGAAATATGAGTTAATATATGCTCTAAAGTTGAAAATATCATAAAAATGAAAAAAGGGAGGGAATCCCCTAAATTAATTTAATTAAGAAATATAAATCGGGAATTTAATTTATTTTTATTATAGGATCTATTGGATCTATTTTTTTATTATATTATAGGATCTATTGGATCTCCTTTATAAGATGGCATGCCGCCACTCGGACTCGAACCGAGATGCTCTAGCACTGCTTCCTAAGAGCAGCGTGTCTACCGATTTCACCATAGCGGCTTGCTCGAACTCATAATAGCCTATTTATATTCAATCGTCGAGATTGAACAAGTCAATTCAATCAAATAAGTTTTTTAGTAAAAATGAAAATTGATAAAAAAATGAGTTCAAAAGTAAATTTCAAGGTTCATTAGTTTCTTAGGGTGTCCGGTTTATTTATCTTAGGGCTTTGACGTAGTTTATCCTAGTCTAAAATCCAACTTTTGCAACTAGAGAATTCTCTCCATAGAATAAAAAAAAATGTTTTCATATTGATGCTTAATTATTTCTCGTTTATCTGATTTCATAAATTTGAAACAAAAAATAAATTTTATCAATGAATCCAAAATATGCCTATTTTGGATTACTCCAAATTGACACCTTATTTGTACATAATATCTCAACAATTAAGTTCTTTTATTGAGTGGGCTGAAAATTGGAGATATATCGGAAATCCTTATAGTAATTCCGATAAATTAAGAAGTCAGAAAGTTATCAAAAATAAAAATTTTTTAACATGGAATCAATTAGTTTCAACAATTCATTAATTTTAACGAAAAATATTATATCTGCCCTTCTCGAGAAAGATAAAAATTTTTCATTATTGTAAAGGTCGATGGGGAAAATAAGACTCCCCACCACCACAATGTGAGCGAAAATATACGAAAAATTAATAAAAAAATCTTGTATTTTTTTCTTTATTCTTTTTTTTAGAATTGAGAAAACAGAAGAATTATTCTTTTAGACATCTTAGAAGATTAAGATTGAAACCTGGTCTATTTCATATTGATTAGAATAGGGACTGCCGATTGTGAATTTTATATTAACAAATTACCGAGCCCATTTTGCGAGTAAAATCCATTCCGATTATTCCAATATTTTAATTTTAGGACTTACTTGTTTGTCGTACAAAAAAACTTTTTGAATTCCCGGTAGAAAGAGATTTGCCTAATGACAAAGCTTTTAACGCCGCCCAATATCCTTTCCTTTTCCAAATATTCTTACGAATACGCTTTTTTGATATAGAAGTACGTTTTTTTGGAACTGCCATTTAAAAAGTAAGAAGTTACTCATTGTTATAGTTGGATGTGAAAGACATCTATTGTTCAAAACGAATTATTATTTCTTATTCATTATCTACTTTTTCTCTAAATAATAGTCTCTTCATAAAAAAGAAATATAGATATGTGAAAGATCTCTGAAAATTGTATCAAAAATTACTCGAAATAATAAAATTTTGATTCCAGACAATACAATATTCGTAAAACCAAAAATATTTGGATTGGAACTCTTAGTTTTCGTTCTTTATCTCTTAAATTTATATCTTTAGAATCCGCTATGTCATATAAATAAAACTTAATAAAATAAATAAATAAAGAACCTAAAAGACCTTGATTTTCATCATTCTATACTTTATGGGGGTTTTTACAAAAACATTTTTCCCCAAATTTTACTAAAATTCTTTTTTTTTGAAACCTTTCTCTTTGCGGAAATTCCGCCCCTTTGCTTTTTTTTTTTTTTTCCAAAAAGATGAAATTCTTAATGAAGTTGGTTGTTTACATATTTTGAAATAATAGCTTGGTCTACGGGGGGGCTTAAGATTTTATATGTGTCGGATCTATTTACTTACTTTTGAAGGCTTTTAAAAACGTTCATTTAAAATTTTTAAACAGTGGGAAAAAAGATTTCCCCCTTTCTATTCAATATCTCTAGGGGGAAAAAGAAGGTTCAAAAAAATTATTTATCAAAACTTTCGTTTGGTAACCTATATTAAAAATGAAGAGGGGCCCCGTCTTTCTTTTTTTCAAAAAAGTATATAAATAAGGGAAATTAAGAAATGATCCACCTTTCTTTCTTTTTTCCTTTTTTAAAAATACTATGACTTATTCGTTATCCTTATGAATCGGATAATATATGTTATTCCCAACTTATATTGATTATTTTTTTTTGTTCGTTGGATTTAGGAATTCTTTAAATCAGACGGGGTAAATTTGGTTTATTATCGAAAGGGTTTTACGCCGTTATATTCTTTAAAAAAAAAAATTCAAAACAATTAAATGTTGGTATGAATTGAAAAAGATGCGTTTTTTCAGTCAGTATAGCTTTTTCGGAATATTTATGATTTTTTTTTTTTAAACCTGTTTATTCTTTTTTTAAAAAAATTTGGACTTAATTAATTCCCATTTTTTTAAAAGGGTCCTTTAAGAGTTTTTTTTTATGACAAAATAAAAATTTGGTATATATGTTTGGTCATTATCGGGGTTACATAGATGTTTTTATGAAACTTCTTAACGGGGGGATGAAGAAATTTTGGCAATTCCCTATTTTTTTTGTTAGACGAATAATTGGGGAAATTCCAAATGGAGCTGTTTATGAGTTTTTTTGTAGCAGGGGTTTTTTAAATCGGTAGGGGGGGGGGCGTATTTCTTCTTATCTGTTCTTTTTTTTTTCCCTTTATGTATCAATTGTTTATTAAGTATTATTTTTTTTATCTTTAAATTTTTACCCAATCCAATCCATTTCATGAATAAAATGTGACCAATTATCCAACCAAAAAAACTACTTGTTGAAATAGTCTTTGCTGTTGCATCGAAACTTAAAACTTTTGGGACTATATCGCAAAATTTGAATTGGGGAAAAGGGAAAATGTTTGAATAATTGAAAATGGATTATTCAGGTATACACATTGAGCGGATTACGCATTAAATTTCGGGTAGTGGGTTTCCAATAATCAAAAAAAGAAGTCGGTGTTGTTTTGCAGAAGAAATGAAAAAAAAGGGATACGGTAGAGTTTGACAGTTATTGTATGAGGTCTACCCAGTGCTTGATGCAGAGGGCATAATAATCGAAAAGGAACATTATGAGCTGTCCGAAATATAAAACGTTTTTGGGCTGATACCTTTTTCAGTTCCTTCTTCTCCTTTTTCCATAACGTGACTCGGTGAAGGAAGAGATAGGGGGTCCTTTGGGAATGTGGTCAGAAATCCATAATTGAGTCCGACCACAACGGACCGAATTTGATTATCTTCATGCATAAGGTTTCTAGCATTACTAAGTAGAAAAAAGATTTTCAAAATCATCACAAACCTCTCCTTTTCTTTTCTATGCTAATTTTGGATTTTTAATTTTGATGATTTTGAAACCTTTCCATTTTATAAAAAAGAAATAGAAAAGAGATAGAATAGAAATGAACATATGTTATGTCAATGACACCAAAAGGATATAAATGAATGGGACTTGGGATATGGATGGAATAAATGAAAAATAGAGCCCACTTTGAGGTTCCCTATGAAAAAGAGGCATGGAGGGAGCACTACGAAGAAGTCCGGGAGTTACGGGAAAGGGAAAATTCGAGCTCATATTGGGGATGGTTTAGAACGGGAATGGAACTCTAGAGATCGAATTCCCGTTGTTCCTCGTAGCTCAGTGGTTTTGAGCGGTCGGCTGTTTTTAAACCCATTGGTCGTGGTTCGAATCCTACTTGAGGAGATTGAAATCCAAACCCTCAACACCTCGGTGTAGGTCCGGGATACTCCTTTGTTCCATAGCCCTGGGGCATGTTACAACATCCCTTTTAAAAATCTCAATGTTACTAGTACTAGCTGTGCATCAAAGATGCAGTCATCGATTCTCCCGAGAGGCCCACAATTGCCGCGAAGCAAACATATTAAAGACGAGGAACGCATTTTGTTATGGGTTCTAATACTTGTACTTGCTTGCTATTCTCCCCATCCTGGTGAGGAAGGTTATGGGGCGCGTGTAAAACAAAAAAATACGCTGATGGGGGACGGGCATTACTATGTGTAAGGGTTCACTCATTTACGTATAAATAAAATAAAAAGGCCAATTCCATTTCGACAAAAGCCCCACACCCAGTTCCATAGTTTTGGTCCGCTATTTCCCCATATGATTTTCCTACCCCCAGGGGAAAGGCCTTCCCCCTTTTGGGGGCCCCTTGGGGCGAGGAAAGGGGTTCGACCCCCGAACGTGGTTCGTAGCCACGTGCTCTAATCTCTGGCTACAGGCCCCACTCCGTCTCCCTGGATTCTGTTCCGGAGTACCCTCAAAAAAAAGGAGACCTTTGCTCCTCCCCACCCTTTTGGGGGTTTAAAAAGATGTCAAGGGGCCTTATTCTCTATAAGTACGGCGCGTTCCGAGGTGTGAGTGGGAGAGAAGGGTGTCATATTGGGGTTTTGAATAAAACGACCTTTTTATTTTGCCATTTTTTTTTTTTCATATTTTTAAAAAGTATGAAGAACGGGAGGTGTTTAAGTTTTTTATCATCCCGGCGTCGAGCTATTTTTCCGCAGGACCTCCTACAGTATCGTCACCGCAGTAGAGTTTAACACCAAGTTCGGGATGGATTGGTGTGGTCCTTACGCCTTAGGACACCTGAATATTTGAACATGAACGAAGAAAGGCATGAGAGAAAATTGTGATTGCGAGGCCCCAATTTTTTGAATGGGGGGGACACCAAAGGGGGCTTGCCTTCCTCCTTGGATTGATAGAGAGGGAGGGCAGAGCTTTTGGTTTTTCATGTTGTCTAGAGTTGAAAATGGTTTTTTCGTGTTGTTAAGAGTGAACATTGAATGGGTGGCGAGTGCCCGATCGAAGGGTCGGGTCATGTAGGTACAAGGTTCAAGTCTACCGGTTGTTAGGATGCCTCAGCTGCTACATCTTGCACTTCCATTGACACCTATCGTAATGTTTAACGCTCGTCTCCCCCGTGACCTTCTCTTAAATTTTCCCTAAAAAACTTCTGTCGCTCCATCCCGCAGGGCAGGAACCCGTCGCTGTCTCGGCTGTGCTACCGCAGGCTCGGGGGAAGTCGGATGGAGAGCACCAATCTTGGGGTGGGCCTTACTACTTAGATGCTTTCAGCGTTATCCGCTCCGCATTGGTAACCGCGTTTTCCGTGGGAACGAAAAAATGGTACACCCGAGGTGCGTCCTTCCCGGTTCTCTCGTTATAGGGGAAGGTCCTTCAATGCTCTAACCCCCCACACCGGATAGGGAACCGAAACTGTTCCGACGTTCTGAACCCAGCTCACGTACCGTTTAATGGGCGAACAGCCCAACCCTTTGGGGAACTTTTTATTCCCAGCCCCAGGTGGCGAAGGACCCGACATCGAGGTCCCAAACCTTTCCCGTCGATGGAGTCTTGGGGAAGAATCAGGACTGTTATCCCTAGAGTAACTTTTATCCGTGAGCGACGGCCCTTCCCCCGGCACCGTCGATCACTAAGGCCCGGGACTTTGTCCCTGCAGCGGGTGGGTCTTGCAGTCAAGCCCCCCTTCTGCCTTTGCACTCGGGGGCCAATCTCCGTCCGGCCCGAGAACCTTTGCACCCCTCCGTTACCTTTGGGAGGCCTACGCCATAGAACTGTCTACCTGAGGACTGTCCCTTGGCCGTACGTCCTGACAAAAGGGTTAGAATTCTAGCTCTTCCAGAGTGGTACCCACTGTTGGGCTCGGACCCCCCGGAGGAGGCCCTTCGCCTTCCACCTAACCCTGCGCTGGAAGGCCCCAAAAGGGCCAACCCCGGGAACAGTAAAGGGTTTCCCTTAGGGTCTTTCTGCCCAAAGGTGCAGGTAGTCCGCATCTTCACAACATGTCTATTTCACCGAGTCCCCCTCTCCGAGACAGTGCCCAGATCGTTACGCCTTTCGTTCCCGGGTCGGAACTTACCCGACAGGAATTTCGCTACCTTAGGACCGTTATAGTTACGGCCGCTTCCCCGGGGGCTTCGGCGCCGGCCCCCCTGTCATAAGGTCACCAATTCCTTTGGGACCTTCAGGCACTGGGCAGGCGTCAGCCCCATTACATGGTCTTACGCTTTGCGGGACCTGTTTTTTTGGGTTTTAAACAGTCGCCGGGCAGGCCTGGTCACTGGACCCCCTTTGTGAGGGAGGCACACCTTCTCCCGAATGTTAGGGGGCTATTTTGCCGTGTTCCTTAGAGAGTGTTGTCGCGCGCCCCTAGGTATTCTCTACCTTTCCCACCTGTGTCGGTTTTCGGGTCCAGGTTTCCCTTGTGTTGATGGTCGGTCGAGCTTTTCCTGGGAGTATGGCATGGGTTTACTTCAGCGCCGTGCGCCTGGTACTCGAACATTTGGTCGAGGGGCATTTTCTCTACCCCCTTCTTACCCTGAAAAGCAGGGTCACGCTACGTCCCCTTTAACGATAACCCCTCTTTCGGCTTTAAACCCAGCCTCCTCCTCCCTCGGACCAACAAGGGGTGGGGTTTTTTTAAAAAGGATTTTTTCACCTGTTGTCCCCTTCGACTAAGCCTTCGCCTGATCTTAGGCCACTGGACTCACCCTCCGTGGACCCAACCTTGCGGAGGAACCCTTAGGTTTTGGGGCATTGGATTCTCACCAATGTTTGCGTTACTCAAGCCGACATTTCCGCTTCCGCTTCGTCCCCTACCGCTCGCCGCGGGTGCTTCACTCTAAGGCGGAACGCTCCCCTCCCCATGTATTTTTCATCCCACGCTTCGGGCAGTGCCTTAGCCCCGTTCATTCTTCGGCGCAAGAGCGCTCGATCAGTGGCTATTACGCACTCTTTCAAAGGGTGGCTGCTTCTAGGCAAACCTCCTGGCTGTCTCTGCACCCCTACCTCCTTTATCATGAGCCCGGTCTTTAGGGGGCCCTTTGCTGGTGTCCGGGCTGTTTCCTTCGGGCGATGAAGTTATCCCCATCGTCCTCCTGGGGCCGACCTTGACCGGTTATTTTGAGGTCTATCTAGTATCAGGGTTTGCCTCGATTGGGTACCCGCTCCTCGCGGGCCCCGCACGAACAGTGCTTTTCCCCTAGATGTCAGTCAATGCTGCGGGCCCCCAACGCATTTCGGGGAGAAGAACCAGCTCCTGGGTTCGAGTGGCTTTCACCCCTAACCACAACTCATCGCTGATTCTTCAACATAGTCGGTCCCGGCCTTCACTTAGTTTCACCAAGCTTCATTCCTGGTCATGGATAGATCACCCCGGTTCGGGTCCATAAGCAGTGACAATTGCCCTATGAGACTCGCTTTCGCTACCGGCTCCCGGTGGGTTCCCTTAACCCCGCCACTGCTATGAGTCGCCGGCTCATCTTCAAAAGGCACGCGGTTGAGAGCCCCGGGCTCCCCCAATGCTTGGGAGCTTTCGGTTTCATGTTCTTTTCATCCCCGATTTGGGGGTTCTTTTCACCCTTCCTACGGTACTACTTCGCTTCGGTCACCCAGGAGTATTTGCCTTGCCAAGGTGGTCCTGCTGATTCACCGGGATTCCACGTGCCCATGCTACTGGGTCGGGAGCGTAAGCAGTGATGCTTTCGGCTACTGGACTTTCCCCATTAGGGTGAAAGCATTCTACTCTTCGCCTAGCAGCACGTCGCTTGTTTGTCTCCCACAACCCCGTTTTCACGGTTTAGGCTGCTCCCATTTTCGCTCGCCGTACCTACGGATCGCTTTTTGCTTTCTTTTCCTCTGGCTACTAGATGGTTTCAGTTCGCAGGTTGTCTTCCCCTGCCCATGGATTCAGCAGCAGGTTTGAAAGGTAAACCTATTCGGGAATCTCCGGATCTATGCTTATTTCAACTCCCGAAGCATTTTCGCGCTTCCCTACCCCCTTCCTCGTCCTGGGTGCCTGGGTTTTTCCACCGAAAGGGCCTTTCCTCGTTTGAAACCTCGCCCTTAATTTTAAGGCTATGCCATCCTAAGGTGCTGCTAAATGGATGGTATTTTAAACGTCCATGAATGAAAATCATGACCCAAACCCCGCCGAACCGGAAAAAATTGGGTGCTATCATATGCTTTGTATCGGCTAAGTTCACGAGTTGGAGATAAGCGGACTCGAACCGCTGACATCCGCCGCAGGGTAAACCACCGCCTCTCAGGTCCCCCGATGATTCTACCATAGGCCAACGATCACAAACTCCCCCCGAACACAGCTTACAACTTTCATCGTTACTGTGCTCTCCAAAGAGCAACTCTTCTCAAAATCTCACTCAAAAAGGTGCTGAGTTGGAATCCCATTCTAATTCAAATAGGATTCTTGTGGATTCCGGAGGATCAGCTACAGGAGAACAGGAAAACGGGAGCTTTCCCCCCCCTGCCGACTCTTTGGCCTTAAGAACGCTGGTTTTAAGGAATGCGTGATGCCCTTCTCCGACCCTTACTGCCAAAACCGACAGTGACAGCCGTGCGTTCCCACTTATTGAACAGGGTTCTATGGTCGGTCCGTGCCCCCTGGATGCCGAAGGCGGTCCTTGGGGGTAATCTCGTAGTTCCTACGGGGTGGAGATGATGGGGTCCGGTCCAAGGATTTTCCTTCCCTTTTGCGGCATTTTCGCTAAAAGGGGTTATGAAGGGAGATGTGCATCAAGCTGTTCGCAAAGGGCCAAATTGATCCTTTTCCCCCAGGGATCCCCGGGAAAAAAGGGAACCCTAGGAGAGCCGCCGACTCCACTACCGTCCATGTACGATCCATTACTAGATCGACCAAACGCCCCATCCTACCTTCCTCTACTTTTGGGACGTTCTTGACAGCCCATCTTGGTCCCCAGTGGTCTTTCAGTGCTTGTTTCGGTCCTCTTCCAATTACTTAGAAAAGGAGCCAACCGGTTCAGGTACAAATACTATCATTACGCCTGGGGCAATTAGCATCCAACCCGTAATCGCAACGACCCCCAATTGCAAGAGCGGAAACTCTTCCAACTGAGCTATATCCCCCCCGGGGCCAAGTGGGCATGCATGAAGGTGTCAGACGCTTCTTCTATTCTTTTCCCTGGCGCAGCTGGGCCATCCTGGACTTTAACCAGAGACCTCGCCCGTGAAGTAAAATCATCGCACCTACGGTCCAACCCAATTGGGGTGAATTTATATAGATTCCTTTTCGGGAGGTTCATCCTTCCCGACACGCAGATACATTCTCCGTTGTACTGCGCTACTCCCAAATGTGCCTGTTCCCCTCCCTTCCTTACCATGGCAAGTCTTTTGTGAAATTACTCCGATGAGACAGAAAAAGAGGCGTTAAGAGACCCTCCTGGCCCAAAACCCCAGATCACTCTAGATCCTTTTTCAAACCTGCTCCATTTCGATGTCCAGAGATAGATAAAAAGACACACCCATTCGCACTGATCGGGGGCGTTCGTAGTGACTGGGGGGTCGAAGACAGAAGTGAGTTATTTATACCAAGCGTTCTTCTTCGGCTGATCCAATCTCCTGTCCTCTGCGGAAAGGAAAAAGAATTTTTACGCTCTTTCCTAAGGGGGGAAAGGGTTAGGGAAACTTTTCCCCCTATTGATTTCAGGGTTTCTCCGACCCCGGGGAAAAGGGATGAAAAAAAAAGGGCTCGAATGGTATGATCCCTCCCGTCCCCCTGAAAGAAAGGGGTGATCTCGAGTTTGGGGCTGTGAAAATGCGTGTTTGGTGCTCCCTTTTATTTTCCCTTTGAGGCCGAAACCTAAAAACCCTTTTCTCGAGGATAGCTGTCCAAACCTGGGTAAGGGATGTATGGATTCTCGAGGGAAAAGAGGAGCCAGGTGGTCCCCCCGGCCGCCCGGATCCCACGAAGTGAACGGGAAAATTGGTATACATTGATCTCACCTGAATGGGCCCCCTCTATCCTCCTGGGAGAAGTTGGTTTCAAAAACCCCGGGTTCGAACAGGAGGAAGTTACGCCTTGCTAATGTGCCTTGGATGTTCCACATCCTCTGGGTCAGGCGCCGTTGAGCTCATTGAACTATCCAGGTGGCTGAGAGCCCCTCACAGCCCAGGCAATCAACGACGCAATTATCAGGGCGCGCTCTACCCACTGAGCTAATCAAGCCGTGTGCGAGCTCCCCTTGGGGGCCAGCCCCACTATGCAAAGCGAGAGAAAACCCCCCCCATCCCTCTCTTTCCTTTTTTCGCCCCATGTCGCCATACAGAGGGCATGGGGCCGTAAAAAAGGGGGATATTTCAACTTGGTACGACCTGAGATAATAAGCTCATGAGCTTGGGTCTTACTTCACGTCGAGGAAACGAAAGAAGACTTCCATCTCCAAGTTTAACTCAGGACGTTGCTCCCTTCTTTTTGGGTGTGAAGCAGTGTCAAACTAAAATATACCCAACAAGCATTAGCTCTCCTGAAAAGGTGGTGAATGACCAGCCGCACTTCCAGTTCGGCTACCTTGTTCGACTTCATTCCAGTCCCACTTAGCCCTGCCTTCAGGCATTCCCACTCCTTGCGGTTAAGGTAACGACTTCGGGCATTGGCAGCTCCATAGAGGGACGGGCGGAGTGTACAAGGCCCGGGACGGATTCACCGCCGTATGGCTGACCGGCGATTACTAGCGATTTCCGGCTTCATGCAGGCGAGTTGCAGCTGCAATCCGAATGAGGACGGGTTTTTTTTTTTGGGAGGACGTTAGACTCACCTCGCGGGATCGCGACCTTTGTCCCGGCCATTGTAGCACGTGTGTCGCCCAGGGACATTATGGGGATGATGACTTGACGTCATCCTACCTTCCTCCGGTATCACCGGCAGTATGTTCAGGGTTCCAAACTCAATGATGGCCATCCTAAACACGATGGTTGCGCTCGTTGCGGGACTTAACCCAAACACCTTACGGAACGAGCTGTCGACAGCCATGCACCACCTGTGTCAGCGTTCCCGAAGGCACCCCTCTTCTTCAAGAGGATTCGCGAGCATGTCAAGCCCTGGTTAAGGTTCTTCGCTTGGCATCGAATAAAACCATTGCTTCCACGCTTTGTGCGGGCCCCTGTCAATTCCTTGGAGTTTCATTTTTGCGAAACGTACTCCCCAGGCGGGATACTTAACGCGTTTGCTACTGCACTGAACGGGTCGATACCGCACAGCGCCTAGTATCCATCGTTTACTGGGCTTAGGACTC
>JARYMX010000366.1:0-15000 GCA_030169165.1 Centaurea solstitialis | reverse complement strand
AAATATTCATATTCGATAAAAATCAATAAAATAAGTAAATAAAATGAGAGTAGAAGAACTCAGTTCCAATGATCAAATTCAATCTTGAAAAGGATTTTCTGATTTCGAAGATGAGGGCGCAAGGGGACGCCGAAGGGATTGATCGAGAAAGACTCTTTGTTCTTATTATAAGATCGTGGATTGGTTCCGCATATGTTTGGTAAGGAGAAATAATCTTATCCTTTGAGAATAATCAAATAACGGGAAAGTGTTCAATTGGAAACTGATAAAACGTGACTAAATTGGTCCTTGTTTTCGTGGTGCGCGAGTGGAAGAAGGGTGGGAAAAGGGAGTTCTCGAACGCGGAAAAGGATCCAATAAATTCGTAAAGAATTGAACGAGGAGCCGTATGAGGTGAAAATTCAGGTACGGTTCTGTAGAGTGGCAGTAAGGGTTGACCTTATCTGTCAACTTTTCCACATATCACCCCCCCCCCTCCAAAAAACCAAACTCTGCCTTACGTAAAGTTGCCAGAGTACGATTAACCTCTGGATTTGAAATCACTGCTTTTATACCCGGTATTGGCCATATTTCACAAGAACATTCTGTAGTCTCTTTGTAAGAGGGGGGAGGGTTAAGGATTTACCCGGTGTGAGATATCACATCTGTTCGAGGAACCATTGATTTTACTGTCGGAGTAATGGTCGTCAACAGGGGTTCTAGTTGCGTTTGTAGATTCTTTTCCAAGACTTGTATCATGTGATGATGACATGTGTATCGCTAGAACATGTGAAGTGTTTGGCGTAACCCAAAAATTAAACGAAAAGTTTCGTAAGGGGGACTGGAGCACTGGCTACCATGAGACAAAGATCTTCTTTTTAAGAGATGCGTATCGGAAATATTATATGTCCATGGATTCAATATTGAAAAAAAATTTCAGAGGTTTTCCCTGACTTTGTCCGTGTCAACAAACATTTCAAATACTCGACTTTTTAGAACGGTTCCGACGTCTTTTAGCATTGATTTGATGCACTTCTCTTTTTACACTATTACGGAAACCAAGGACTCATATCGTATGGATATGTACAAATATCGGATTTCCAATCCTAGCTGCAAACGGAGGGGAATCGGATACGCAATTTTAAAGTGAGTAAAACGAATTCCATACTCGATCTCATAGATTAGAACATTAGAATTCTGCGGGAAAGCGTATTCGATGAAAGTCGTATGTACGGCTTGGAGGGGAGATCTTTCATATCTTTCGATGATTCCACCTACAATATGGGGTAAAAAAGCAAAATTAACGTGATTTTAGCCCTTATAAAAAGAAACTGATTCTTGAACCCCCTTTCACGCTCATGTCACGTCGAGGTACTGCAGAGAAAAAACTGCAAAATCCGATCCAATTAATCGTAATCGATTAGTTAAACATGTCTGGTTACCCGTATTCTGAAAACACGGTAAAAAAATCATTGGCTTATCAAAATTTCTATCGAGCCGTGAAATAGATTCAACAAAAGACAGAAAAACAAAATCCACTATTGTTTTACGTTTCAAGCAAATACATTGGAGTAAACTCGGGTATTGCAGTAAATAAGCAAGACGTGTAGGTGGATCGACTCATCAAGTTCCCTTGAAATAGGATCCGCACAGGAAATGCACTTGCCTTCGTTGGTTATTAGCGGCGTTCCCCGAAAACGTCCGGGTCGAAATATGGCTTTCAAATTAAGTTCCGAATTAGTTGGATGCTGCCAAAGGGAGTGGCGATGCCTACGCAAAAGGGAAAGAGACTCATTGGAATGGCAGAGGCAATAGAGCTTTTGCAACATTTCGTTAATCCATGAACCGGGATCAATACATCTCGATTCGGAATAGAATTCAAGAGAAAAAGAAAGATTCGGAATTGTCGAGATATTTCTCGCAAACTAACGAAAAGGAAACGAAAGATGAACATAAGATCATGGATCAACTAAGCCCCTCTCGGAGGACTCTTCTAAGAACTAAGAAGAAAAACCTCATGTAAATACCATGAAATTGGTTTGATCCTTTTCATGGTGATTCCCATAAAATATTCCATTCCCTAAAACGGAACATTTGGGTATTTTTAGAAATTGGATGCAGTTACATTATTTCATCGATCTGGCTTGTACAGAATGAATACTTCAATTCTCGATTCTACAGAGAATTTTTATGTAAAGCTTTGTTTGCTTCTCTTCGATGGAAGTTTGATTTTCCCCAGAAGGTATCCTAATTTTTGGCCTAATTCTTCTTCGATGATCGATCGCAACCTGCTGACAAAAAGATATACATTGGTTTATTTCATCTCTTCAACAGTTTAGTAATGAGCATAAATCGGGCCATATTGTTCCGATGGAAGAGTAGGAAACCTATGATTAGCTTTTCGGGAATTTCCGAATTACGAACAATTTCAAGAAATCTTTCAATTTCTTATTTTACTATGTTCAACTCTATGTATTCCTCTTCCGTAGAGTACATTGAATGTACAGAAAATGGCTTTAAACAGGAGTTTCCTCTATTCGGATTAACTGCTCTTTAGGAGATGTTTTATGCGGTGCTAACGATTTAATAAACTATCTTTGTTGCTCCAGAATGTTTCTTTTATGCTCCTACTCTATTATTCTGGTAGTATACCTAGACTTAGATGAAACGGTCTAATTGAGGCTACTATGAAGACTTTATCATGGGTGGGGCAAGCTCTTCTTTTCTGGTTCATTGTTTCTCTTGGCTATATATGGTTTCATCCGGGGGAGAGGTCGCGCTATCATAGAAAATAGTGAATGGTCTTATCTCAATACACAAATGTATAACTCACCATGAATTTCAATTGCGCTCATATTCATCAACTGTAGGAATTGGCGTTCAAGCTTTCCCCAGCCCCATATCATCAATGGACTCCCTGACGATACGAAGGAGTGCGGTTGATTCGATAAATTCCTACCTCTCTATCTCTGAGGATGTTTGGATTTTTTCAAAACTCCATGGACCATGGCTGGGGTAAGCGATAATGCTATCACCTCTCGGACCATGACAGAACTTTTATTGTTCAAATAACAATTAAGGTGAGCAAGGGTCAGGAACGAACGTATCCTTTATGATAAATTCAGATCCGTTTTGCAAAGTTCGTTATTCGGGTAGTTCTACAAAGGATCAGATATGGACGGTATACAATACTTGAATTCTCCGGTGTTGTAGATGCTACATAGTTGGTTCTCATCCTTCAGAGACTTACGAGAGGTATTAGGAGCATCCGTCGACATAAGGATCCACCATACGATGATCATCTCATGGCTATTGAGAAGAATCAAATCAGATGGTTCTACTTTCTGACTTGCTCCTACGGAACAAGGATCGAAAAGATTGAAAATTTCAGTCATTCACAACCACTGATGAAGGATTCCTCCGAAAAAAAAAAAAATAAAAAAAAAAAAAAAAAAAAAAGTTAAGGATTAGTAATCTTTTTTAGAAACGAATGGATTTCTGGTCTTATACATACGCGAGGAAGGTATTCAAATAAAGAAAGAAGAGGGTTCTTCTTTCTTTTAATCACTTGGAGCCGAGTGAGATGAAGTCTCCATGCACGGTTTTGAATGAGAGAAAGAAGTGTAGGAATCCTCTTTTCGACTCGTAACTCTCCCGACTCCTGTCGTTTTGCTTTTTTCTTTTCTGTTACTTCGAAAGTAGCTGCTTCAGCTTCAGCCAACTCGAATTTCGATATTCCTTTTTATTTCTCATCAACGAATGGCATCTTCTTCTGGATATTCCTATGCTATTCTTTGCATGATATTGGGAATCTCATTGCTATTTACTCAAACTAGCATGGAAACGTATGCTTGCTATTTCGTTCCTTTAGCTCTAATCGGATATGTAATTATTGGATTAATTGTTGGAGTACTCAAATGATGGATATGCAAGCTTGATTCACTTATATGCTGTTCTATTCTCCATGAATCTAGGAACTTTTGCTTGCATTGTCTGATTTGGTATACCGTACCGGAAATGAGACATTCGAGATTATGAGGATTATACACGATAGATACTTTTTGGGCTTCTCTTTACCCTATGTCTCTTATCCTGGGGGTATTCTCCATCTAGCTGGTTTTTTTCGGAAAACTCTATTTAGTCTGGTGTGGATTGGCAGGCAGGCCTATTTTTCTTGGTTTGTAATAGGAACTCCTTACAAGCGTTGTTTCTATCTATATGTATCTAATAAATAATCAAGTTTTTAATGATGCGACCGAAATCCAAGAAATTACCCCTCAAGTGCGAAATTATAGAAGATCCCCTTTAAGTTCTATTCAATTCCATCGAATTGTGAGTATGTGTGTATGTGTGATAGCATCGACTATACAGGAATATCATTGTATCCAGATTATTGCTATTGCTTCTGGATAACACTTTTTTTAGTTTCTTGCGGTACGGGGCTGTAGGGCATGAGACCAGCTGACTTTCTGGTAGCATTATGTTTGTGGTGTGAGAGGGGATCAGCAATTTTGGGGTTTGCGGCGTGAGGGGTGGTTTCGAGTAGTTGAGTTTTTCGGTCCTTGTTCGAGCGAGTGTAAGTGGTTGTGTTGGTCCTGGTCGAGGTAATCGGAACCTGTAAGCGGTTGTTGTGGGGGATGTGTATGGAGATGGGGCCTGAGTTGAGGGGGGGGGCCATGGGGTCGAATCGTGAGTTTGAGTGTAGTGGGCGGCGTACTGTGGGTGAAAGTCGGCAGGGGGTATTGGACTGGCACGTGGGCTGGTTGGTTGTGGAGTTCTGAGGTAAGGAGGAGGTATGTTGAGCGAGGGTGAGGTGGGTAACGTGGATACGTAGGGGGGCGGCGTGGGCATTGCGTGTCTTGTTTTAGATGTTGTGGGGGGGCTGGGTACTGCGGGGGGGTGTGTGTGGGGTGTTATAGTGTTGGATATTTGACGCCTGATATTTTCATTTCAGTATGACTTGGGGTGGGGCTTGGCGGGCACGTGTGGTCTCGGTCCCAGAAGACTATTGTGTTTGTTAGAATTTGAATAAGGTTGGGAATGTTTGGCCATGTAAGACTATCGTGTGTGTGTAGCATCTTGCTCGGGTTGTAAGTGGGATAGATGGCATTGAGGCCTGGGGGGGGTTTGGGGTGAATCGCGGTAGTGTAGATTACGTGAGGAGGTGAGTTTGTGACCAGGGGTTGTGGGCGTAGGCCGAGGATTGGACATGTTGTCGGGTGTTGGCGATGGGTTGGTGCTTGGGATTTGTTTAGTGACAGGGGTGTGCAATTAGTCAGTGGCGTTGAAGTGGAGCGAGGGGTTTGTTGGGAGGCTACTTGAGGTTTGCTAGTATTTCAATGGTGGGATGATGGAGTGAGTATGAATGGTGGGTTAGTGGAGGAGGCGTGTTGTTATGCAGAGCGAAGCCCG
Source organism: Centaurea solstitialis (assembly GCA_030169165.1). Taxonomy (NCBI): domain Eukaryota; kingdom Viridiplantae; phylum Streptophyta; class Magnoliopsida; order Asterales; family Asteraceae; genus Centaurea; species Centaurea solstitialis. Next base: position 9,609 of record JARYMX010000366.1, on the reverse strand, counting down.
GCTACACTCCACACGTGGTGTGGAGGATTTATGGTTGCTCTCTTTAGGGTTGCTGTGGTGTTTACGATAGTTTTATGACCACGCCGTTTCCCAGGCTGAGATATTGTTCTTGTCAGTCGCTTTACAGTGGCCGGGGGTGGGAATGGGGCTATTGAGAGCACGTTAGGTAAATTTGTCTGGGATGTGGCTCTGGTCGGGACCCCTCACACTTAAGGGGTGGGCAGAGGGGCGCATACAGGAGTGGTTGCAACGTGAGTGAATTCATTAATAGACGCCTGTTGAATTCCAGAACTTCCTTAGCCTTTCTATGGCACATATCGTTCCGGCACTAAGGATATGGGAGGGTATATCCAGGCGCTCTGGTCCTTGTTCGCCATTTGGGATGGGCTACAGGGTTGAGTTGCCTGTGGGTTCGCATACCATGGCATTGTGTCTTGTGTTCTAATAGATGTGTCCGTTTTGGTGTTGGAGTGGATTATGTTTTGATAATTTTATGATAACTCTTCGGGTCATCACTTGTAGGTTTGTACGGTTGAACTCCATCTAGTTTTTAGGTAACTTTTGGGTCATTTAGCACTTCCTCTGGCGTGCTTTTATTATATCTTAGGAAGATAAGTGAGCGGCTTCTTGCGTCCGGCTTGTTGTACACAGAGTTTTTTTATAGAGTTGTGTGTGATCGAGGTGGTAGTTTGGGGGAGTAGCGGAAGGGTGGTTTTAATAGCTCCGTTGACATCGCTTGCTTCTGCACTTTAATTTAGCGGTGTTGAAATACACAGTGTCATTGTGGGCCATTAGTAAGTGCGAAGTGGTTGTGGTCGTATTTTGAGGAGGGTGGATGCGGGTCCCATTTGGTTGGGGGCGGTGGCACGTTTTTTTTTGGATCGTGTGCGGGGGGGTTTGTGCGCGTAGGGTGCTGGCGTCCCTGCTTCCGGGGCTCACTCCGCTGCAATTAAGGTAATCGAAATCTTTCTCTTGTTGTCATCTCTGTCAGCTTTAATGATCCGTCGTGACTCGTTTCGGTCCCGGGTATGTTGGGAATGGTGGGTGATAGCCCTTGGATATGGGGCCTACTTTCGATACAATCATATGTGCAATTGGCCCACAAGGGCGCCATTAGTCGTTGGAGCCCAAATACTTGTGTAACGATTGTGAAACAAATTCAGCCACTCTTGCGGTTTGCGGGTCGTGGGGCGCCAGCTTCGCATTCTCCACGCAGGTCTTTCGGTCGATTTCGTCTTTTTCATAGATGAAATCTCTCTGTTCAAGGAATGCTTAGAACAACGATACCATTTTGCATCATATCTAAGGGGATTCCTCTGGTTAGGGGGTTTTCTCGAAGAACGGTTGGAGGAAGAAAGAAGACAGCAAATGTCACTCGAAATCCTTATCTAATTCTCGACTGCATGTCCGTGGAGGATCCCACCAGAGGCCACCCTTATAACCTTCTGTATTTCTTCTATTAGGCCACGAAACTAAGAGCCAGAACTATAATTCTCAACGAAAGTCCATTAAGGTGCAGATCTCATTTTCTTTCTCACCGGGGCTAGTTCCGGGTTGAGACCAAAGATCTTGAGTGACCGATCCGGCAGAAACAGAAACAATCACAAAGAATAAAGAAGTTCACCCGACCACCCACACCACCTCCACCCCCCCTTCTTCATGCTCGTTCCAAGTTCGAAGTCCAATTGTACAAATAATAATCCACTTCGTTACATGATTTCTTTTCTTCATATTGATAGATATAGGATCTATGGGGGCAATTACTTTAAAAGTACATTTTGTGCTAAGGCCCTTCATATCTGGAGAGAAAAAGGATCCATGTCTCTGGACCGATCTTACCTGGGATCGTAAATCCCAAATTTGTCTATGATGAGCGGATCTAAGTGTATTAGTTTCTATAATTGATTTTCGGTAATACTAATCGATAGGGCATCATGGTAAGTGCTACAAGAATTCGTGCTTGGAACCCATGGTTATGGGCCCGAATCCGATTAGTATGGAACATTTTCTTTACCAAGTGAAATCCCCTAGCCCTGAGTAATGAAAGAGTGAAAAAGTGCTTTCGTTGTTGTGGAATAAGAAGCCTTCGTATCTTAATGCACGTATTTAATTTAATTCGGAGTATTAGAGCGGGATCCATTTTTGGGGAATATGGTCGAAGCAATAACATGAAATTTTCTAGTTCATAAATCCTGGAGAGAAGGTTCACTAATAGACTAGGGAGAAGTAATTCGGACTTCATTCACATTCCAGAGCATGAAGTGTGGGGAATCATATTATGCAAGGAGACATTGCTTTTGCTAATTCGAATTGAAGGGTGATTTTAAAGTTGGTCTTCCTCTTCAGGCAGCATATCCATAGTTACCGCATTCACGCTAATTAGCAGTTCCAGATCCATATCAAGGATTCGTTCACTGAGCATCAATATCGTAACTAACTCCAATATCGTAACTAAGCACCAATATCGTCAAATCTCTTCAATTTCGATATCCATCAAAACTTTAGACCTTGTTATCAGGACCCTTGATCAGAAATACCGTAATGAAAGGAAGATAGGAGTTTTTTGCTAGGATTTGCCAAATAAGATCCGTGCCCAGTTCCTATAGTAACCTATCACTAAAATACCCCTAGAGAGGGGATTAAGGCTCAAGCGGAGCGAAAAGGGTTTTCCTGAGATTGGAAATGAAAACTATTGCCCACACGAAGTTTGTGGGAATAAGTGATTGTCTGGATAATGAGCAAGGAATATCGTCTTTCTGCTAAGTGGATGTATTGAACTCATAATTCATTAGATACTTTTTTTGAATGTCAATTAAGTATATCGTTAGTAATTTCCCGGTGTTCATCATTTGATAACCACGAGTCATTCTTTGATAAATGATACTATAAGTCAGACTCAATAAAATTTGATCATCCCTTTTTCTGTCGTTAAAGGTGGAGAACTGAAGAAGAATTCTCTTCTTTCATCATTCATCGAATCACTGTTTGCAAACACAGGATTTATTTTATCATCAATCCAGTCCCGTTCAGTTTTTTCATTTTTCTTATCACTGAATAGATTCTTTAATTGTATGACTTAGATGTCTCGTATTTCTCGAAAAAGTGATTCGATTGATGGGATTTGGTTGATACTTATGAGTCGGTTGATATCGATGAGATTGATATTCAAATATATCTTCTGTGAGCGTATTGATTTGACCCCATAAGCGGGACCACACCAATAGCCCCAATCGCAGAGAATCTCCTAATTGTTTCAGAACAAATAGAAGATTATTCTTTAAGGAATTTCGTTTCAGGTTGTAGGATACTTATCCAGAAGTTTCGCAACTCAATCATAGATGATGGTGATGATCAAAGATTTGCCCTTTTTCGAACTCTGTCTGTAATCACTCATGAGCCCCGGAAAACAAAAGAGGAAGATGTGTACAAAACGAGATATGCTGCAAAAAGAAGAAGGAAAAGGATTGCATAGAGGAACTCCCCGAACATTTGTCGATGTGTCGTTATCTAAGGTGACTTCATTATTTCGATGTAATCATTTCTTCGGACAGAAGAAGATTATGGAAACACTTACTCGAATCTCACTTATCAAGATTCCGTTGTGGGAAGAATGAATTTTTTCTGAAGAATTCGCACTTGATATATCTGATCCATGCATAAGATCATGAAAATAATGGATACAAATTTTTTGCCTGCTACTTAGTATCGGAATAGGTTCTGAAAAAGTATCAAAAATAAAAACATTAGATACTGTACCCTGTCGTAGTAAAGAACCATGCAATATGTTTGGATAGATTCCCATTTTGAGGAGAGTTGATTAAGGCACTATCTCCGGTTGAAAAGTTCTATACATTGCCCTTTCTCAACGCATTTCTTTAGACAAAGCTACGTTTTTTCCTCTTTTCGGATGGTAAATATTTCTAGAACATTGTGCTGTGAATCAAACCCATGTTTGAATTGAAATTGAGATTACTGATACAGTTCTTCCCTTCTGAATCAGATAGATTCATATTGATAGAGGTTGACAATAAGTTCTTTCAAATTGACTATTTGTCCCTTGTTAGATGGTGTTCCAGAAATGTCTGCGTTCGAGTTAATTAGCTCTACGAACGAATGGATTGGATCGACTTGGTAATAATGGAAATATTTGTACAAGTTTTACGTGTTCGTCACCACTTTGTGGAAAAAAGCCTTAGGTATGAAATATGTTTAGATACCTGTCGACTCGATTGCTGTAATAGTATCTCTCCCCCAAAATGCATGTTTTTTTATTTACGGACGCACAAAAGAAATATATTTTTGTCGCGATTATGTACATGTATTGAGGAATTGTCCATAGTAAAATTCATAATTATTGATCAGGGCCTTTACCAATAAATGTGGGAAATTCTTTGTTACAATAGAAGCAGATGTGATGTGGATTATTCGGAATCGAAGTTGATTTGCTTTATAAAAAGAAGACCTCATTGAACTTCTATGAATTGATTTCACGGGATTCAGCCAATTGTATTGATGTGGAATATATTGAGAATAGGAATCCTGTTATCAAAGGATTTCCTGCGATATTTCTAGTATGGACTGAGGTCAATCATCCACTTTGTGTATCTTATTGAACAAAAAAGGTGATATTGTTCCTCCATTGATCAAGAATTTGATTTTTGGCAAGTCTCATGATCATCCTATAAGGAAGGGTTTCAATTTTTTCAACATGAACGATTTGGAAGACCTATTTGATTCTAAAAACTGTGGATCATTCGGACCTTTCAATTCATAGATGTAGGATTCTCGGACCTATGAATGAGGGATATTCCGAAACTGACAAACAAAAAAGGAAGTGAGTTTAGACAAAAAAGAAGCAACTTGGACAAAAAGAAACGAAGTGGCTTAGACAAATCTTTTTTGTCGATAACCTAGACCAAGTCAATCGAATATTGATTAATACGTAATCGATCGAAAACACTACTTGAAAATGCTCTCTGTTTAGAGAAACGGAAATGTTCCAAAAGTTCTGGATAAATTCTGCTCCCAGTGGACCCATTTGTATCTTATTTGCATCAGGGATCCCGAATTCATGGATCTTCGGTTCGTGAAAAAAAATAATAAGAGGATCGATCCATCTCTTCTGAACTCTTTTTTCAATACGATATAATATGTTTGGGTTGATCGTATATTTCATTAGTGTTCTTATGATTCAGGAGTATCCTTTCCTATTTGATCCTTTGAATTTCCTTATTCGAAGTTGCGATCGGATCTTTTATTAAAATGATTCGTTCAATACATTTTTATGTACCTATGGGTGCTATGTTGGATTTGAATCAGATTTCGGATCAATCTATATTGATTGACTGCCTCCATTATGTTGTTGCTCGGCAATTACCACTATTTGTGGTTTTGGATCTTTCCAAATCATTCCCCGCAGGAGTTCGGACCTTTTTTTTTCTGATCCTTCGATAAAAAGATTCATTCTCTTCATAAAAAATAGGAAGTATAGAACCAATAAAACAATAAAAGATGTCGTGTTCATTCATACCTGGAAGTTGAATACCCATCTAGAATTGTTTTGGATCCATTCCTTAGGATTCAATAGAAAAAGGCAAATCTCTTATGATACACCAGATCCGGCTCGTTATTGATAGAGTGAATAAATCTGCCATTTCTTGAAATCTCTCTTCTGATTCAAAATGTGGTGTAAACGTGTATCCTCCCTGTTCCGGTCATGGAATACGATGAAATAAAATCAAAAAAAAATATTTGGACTTTTTGTTCAAGAATGAAATCTTGTTGGAACTGTCCATATCCGGTTTCTTCCTTCGGGGGAACCATATCAACATCCCGGAAATTGATGAAATAGGATGAAATTGAGGGGACGGTTATTTTGTAAATACGTATTATCTTGAATAGATTAACCATTCTTTATTTCCGATTCGCCTGAGAAAGAAAGATCTTGTTTAGTTTCTTCTACAATTTCTGGATCCTCTAGTGGACCATACTGCTGTAGGATTCGAACCCAGATGAAAGTTTGACCATCTGTCAGAGAAAAAAGAACGAACGGATCTTGTAGGATTCCAAGAAATTCTTCGATTTTTCCGGAAGAGATGATTAATCATTGCTTCTCACGTTCCGTCAATAAGCCGGGACATTGAGGAATATCCAGAAAGGCATTTCGGGAATCGGTTTGATTCTATCTCTGTTTCCTTCCTGTTTGAAGAAATGGACGGTTTCCCAAAGTTCGATCTTTCTTTTAGTTGTTGAATCTCTCTGATTGATATGGTGTGATATTCCGAATCCTCATTACTAATGAATCAAATTGATCTTTGGATTGATCAGATGGATCTTGCAATTGGCTAGAATCCCATTACTTGAACGAAATAGATCTTGTGGTATTTTTATTGAATATTTGACGTACATTCCGTACTTGCGAAAAAACGATCCTTGTTTACCAACCACAATTGTCGAAACCAAATGATTTCTCTATCGATACGTTCCTCAAAAAATCCGATTGGGCGGATTCTTCCCCAACTAACGAAGAGATCTTGGGCGGATATTGCCACATTTGAATTGTGCACAATTTTGCAAAGAAATAGCACACTTGTTTCTCGAGATAGAGCGATGGGAAACATGCTCAATATCATTTGATTGTATAGTTGACCCAGCCCCTTGTTGTTGGAAAAAACCCTCCACTTCATTGGTATCTTTTCACGAAAAGCAGACATGAGATAACAATCCGTGTTCACTAAGATTTCGAATAGTGGTCCGTATTCATGTTGATTTCTATTTTGCCTTCTTACTCAGAGAAAGAACGATCAAACAATCCCAAGCATGGTCCTTGCGGATCGGATCATCCCTATAAGATACAAAGAAAACTCAGATATTTGAGATCTTTCTCTGTTGAATAAGATCTCAATTCAGCGGACGGTTTCATTAGATATCTTACAACTAGATCCCTCTTTTTTCCGCTCCGTCCTCCACCACCGCGAACCCAGTTTAGATTCAGGCATGCTACCTCGACTTTTTAGTTATTGGGAGAACCCAAGTATCTCTTTCGCTTCAGGAAAGGTAACTCTAATAGATCTTTTTTCGCTTTTGGAAGATACAGGAGCGAAAACAAATCAACCTATTGATATTGGAAGACCCAACGGTTCTTCAATGTATTTTTTGGGTTCCAATGGAATTCATAGGTATAGGAAGAAGCCTATCAATAGAGATTTTTTCTATTCGAACCATATTTCGATTGTTGAGACGATATATAAGGACCGTACTCCAAAAGAGTATTAACCTTTATCGTGAAATATCGATTGCTTGTGAACCCTGTGAATTGTGATGAAGTAGGAACTCCTAATTCGGAGTCAAATAAGTTTTAGAAACGTTCTTGGTGGAATAAAAGTGAATGAAAGATCCCACCTGAATTGAATTGGGTCAGGATCTATCTAAGAATAGTGAGAATCTTGATCTCTCTCAATATCTCTCTCTATTCTAAAATCAGAACTTGAATTCAGGTCCTGTCTTTAAATTCCTCCTGATTATTTAGAACCTAAAAGATTCCATTTAAGATTCTCATTGCTTTAGTTGAAAGATTCCATTTGAATTGGAAATTGGTCATTCACTATGACCGATAAGCATCCATGGCTGAATGGTTTTAAATAGCACCCAACTCATAATTGGCGAATTCGTAGGTTTCAATTCCTACGGATGCACGCCAAATGGGACCCACCAATAAGTATAGTGGAAATTTGCTCTGTTTCAATGAAATCTCATCATCCATTACATAACGATTTGATGTGGTATATTCATATATACTATATGAACAGTAAGAATTGTAGTCTATTGAGGAATAGAAAATCATAGGAGAATCAAACTCGATTTATGGATGGAATCAGGTATGCAGTAATTACAGACATATGTATTCGGTTATTGGGGAAAATTCAATATACTTCTAATGGCCGAATCAGATCAACTAGTGGACAGAATTATAGCCTTGGGTCGAACTCTTCTTTGGTGTCAAGGTAATCGCGATGAATAGTCATCGACTTCGGGGAAAGGCTAGAAGAATGGACCCATTATGGGACAGACAATGCTTTTCAGGACGTATGTTTCATTACGATTCATAGGGTTTTCTATTCCAACCTCTTAGAAAGAAAAGAACTTTAAATCAAAATTACGTAAATAGCATGGCGATACATTTATTACAAAACTTCTACCCCGAGGGAAGGGGGAAGACCTAGGATGTAGAAGATCAAAAACATGAGTGATTCGGCAGATTTTGATTCCAAATATACCACCCATGTGGTACTTCATTATACCATATATATAAATCCATCTGTATAGATATCACCATCTACATCCAGAAAGCCGTATGCTTTGGAAGAAGCTTGTACATTGGGAAGGGGTTTTTATTTATTAAAAAAAAAATCTACTTCAACCGATATCCCCCTTTGGGACGGCCAACATAAAAAAATCAACTTGGAAAGGGGGCAATTACTAGAGCGCGGGTGCTGAGCGAAAAAAAAAATTGCAAAAAGAAGGGGAAAACGGCCAATTAAAATTTCCTTCTGGGGGGGTCCGTTTGATATCCAAAAAATGCTCAGCAAAAAGTCGGGCAAGTGGGGGTTTTGGGGGGGAACCAAAAAATTTGGTAAGGGGGCCCGGATCTAAGCGTTGGCTAGGTAACGCCCTGTAGTAAAGGGGTAGTTATGAAACCCCGTAGACCCTCCACATGGGGGGGGGAAGGGAAAGGGGCCCCAATTTGGGAGAAAAAAACCCCAAAAAACCCTTGGGGGGTTTTCTGCACTTGGAAAAAAAAAGTAGAAAAAGGAATAAATTAGTGATAATTTGATTCTTCGCGCCGTAGTAAATGGAAGAAAAAAGAATTCTTTCTTCGTCTTTACAAAAAAAAAAAAGGGGGAAAAATGTGACCTTCACTAAAAAAAAACCTTTTTTACGAATAATTTATTAAAAAAAATAAATAAGTTAACACAAAAGCAGAAAAAAAAATAATAGTAACCTGGCCCCGGGACTACCATTATACCCCAATGGTCGGGGCCCTACTATTGCTATCCATAATGGAAAGGACATTTACCTATTTATATAACAGATCGTTGGTAGGGCCCCAATTTTGGAGAATTTGGGGCCCACTTTAAATTTCCGAGGGCATGCAAAAAGCGATAATAGATCTCGTCGTTAAAAAAAAGTTAATAATTCTATAATTTAATAATATCTATAATAATATAGATATTTTCATTCATTAGTTGGAGGCGAACTTTATGTTAAATAAGGAACAACAGAAGTATACGCTTTAGGGGCAACATTATCTAGTTGCTCACAAAGCGCGAAGAGTAATTATCAAAATTTGTGGACTTCCTACGAAAAAACACTTATTAATTTAAAATCAGCCTTTTCGGCATGTTATCCCCTTTTTTAAAATTTGTTTTTTTGCGGCAGCAAATGCGAGTTTTCAATTGGGGTTTGAAGAAACAAATTTAGTCATTAGTAAAGCCGAATCAATGAGGGTACTACCTTAAGGAATTAAAACCTCGAGCTCGAGGGGGTAGTTATCCGATACAAAAACCCACCTTCCATATAATATTGTAATGAAAAATTAATCCTTAGATG
>JARYMX010000365.1:0-30234 GCA_030169165.1 Centaurea solstitialis | reverse complement strand
TAGCTAAATAAGTAGCAGTAGTGATAAGCTAGCTTATAAACAAATTATGTTTGAAAAAAAAACTGCTTATGAGTATGTAAAATGACCAAATTTGATAGTTAATATTAATGGGGTACTAGTGATAAGCTGCTTATGGTACATTTTTGGTAAACTAGCTTATAAGCTAGCTTATTTTTGCCAAACACAACCTAGATAATAACATTTTTTTTGTATTATTATGAATCGATTTTAGTTTTTACATAGGTAACAATTTTTTTTTTGTTAAATAAAACCCCAAAATAGTAATATCATAGTTTGTGTTTGACTATCTTCAGCCTGCTTTTAATTGTCCCGATTTAAAGAAGACAAGTCCCATTGGTATATTTGATTTTAGAAATCATAACATACCCCTATAGGGTGGGTTCAAATGGAAAAAAATCTAATCGAAGAAAGTATCCCGGGAGAGTGTGCCACGTGTCACATTCAGTTGAATAATACAAGATTATTCAGATAAAAATCATATTTATTTTATTCATGGTGAATAATTCGGCATTCGGTTTTTTTAAAGTCTGAATGTTGTATTATTACCGAATAAGCAAAAAATTCGGTCGAAATATTCAGATTAAATGGACACTGGTGCTCTTCGGCTAACCTCAAGTCGAATTAGTTTTGAGTACGCAAGGGGCCGAACTCTCGTCTATATATATATTTTTAAAATTTCATTTGGGTTTATTTAGATAAATTTTTGTGCAAATACTGGGGGGGTTTGTTTGATACAGATATTTGGAAGCAAAAAATGGAAAAATTTTGTAAATCTCTTGTTTGGGAATTAACATCTTTTGAGCATAGAAATGAGATTTTTTGGGAATTTATTGTAGCGTAAAAATTGACAAATGAAATTTATCTTCTTTTTGAGGAAAAATGGAGAGTTAGTATCTGTTTCTTCAATTTCAAACCCGACGACCACCAGCATCGGTGAGGCGGCCGACGACCAACACATCGGGGAGGCCCGACGACCAACGTCGCAATGACCGCCCCCGCCCACCCCCGGTGACGTACCTGACGCCCCAGGGCCCCGACCCCAACCACCTCCGACGACCATCGCTGTCCCCGCGACCCCCGGGTGCCGGCACCTCCGCGTCCCGTGCGCCCCCGACAACCGCCTCTGCCCCCTCGATATCTGTCCATAATTTCTGGGGGATAGAGTCATGGACTTTGAGTCGAATATCGCCCCTCTGTTTTTTAAAATAAAATGTTAAAAACTTGGGGGAAAAAAAAAAGGTGCATCAAGTTTATTGGACACTCCCCACTTTTTCCTCTAACTAATTAACCCTTTACCCAAAAATCTATATAGCTTTATGTTTAAGAATTTGGAGTGAAATTATGAAAAAATAAAGACCTTGTATAGCGTATATATCTATATATATAGTAAAAAAAAGTAACTCTATAATAAAATAATATCGGGGTGTGTTCAAATGTGAACCCCTTTTTGGTTGTGAACGTGAGGGCTGAGGACAACGGGAGCGCGACACTGGCGGATGACTAGGCGCCCGTAGGTCCACGGGGTGACTAGGCGCGATTCATGGGGGGCATTGAATTAAGGGGGGGGGGGGGGGGGCCAACTCAAAATTGCCACATATCGCGCTTCGGCTGTCCCCAGTTTACAACCAAAAAGTGGTTTACATTTGAACTTTCCTCTATATTACACAGTGGAGTGAATAGCCAAAGGGGTTAAAGGGGGAGTGGGATTAAGGTTTCCAATTCCTTTCCCCCTTTTCCCACCTATCACAAGTGACGAGGGTTATTTAGGAAGCTTAAAAATTTTAAGAATTAAAAAAACCATCTTTGGTGGTTTTTTTCGATAAATAAAAATTTAAAAAATGTTATGATGAATTTTGACGGGCAAAAAATTCTTTTAAAATTTAAAAATAAATGGGTTTCCCAAGTTCTTGAAATTATATATTCCTAAATGATTTGTCTCATTTCAAAATTTTTAAGTATTTTTAAGAAAAGTTCAAATAATTATCTTAAAATATAATAAAATATGTTCCTTGTTTGGTTGATCACAGATAGTGCCTGGGTTATTTTCGATTATCGGGAAAAGTAAGTTATTGTGTCGATATGGGAAAAATACATTTTTTTCAATAGAATTGATCATCTTTAGAATAAATATATGTTGCCTTGAAAACGAGATAAAAGACGGCGGGTTTTGATAAATTTGGGATTGAGAATGAAATTAATATGGGAAAAATAAATAAAAATTTAAAAAAGAAAAAAATTTAAAAAAAAATCGTCTTGACATAGTAGTTTTGTCTATAATCGACCGAGATTGGGTTTAATCCTTTAAGTATATTTTGTATTAAAATTTTACTTGAAAATAAGATTTGAAAGGTCTTCATAGTGCCCTTACCCTTCCCCCATGTTTAATTTCTGGATTAATTGGTTGTAAAGTATTTAAGGACACCCTTCAAAATTAAGATGTTTGTATTTTTTGGGGCTTTTTTTTTTTCCCTTTTTAAAATAATCGAATAACATATTGCTAGGAGATATTAGACTTTTAATAGGTCCTCCCAGATAATGTGTTTTGTTATAGGAATGGGGAAAAAAGGGCTCATGAAATGTATTAATTATGGTAATCAAATGGATACAAATATGTTGCCTAAATTTTCTCTATTTTATTTTCCCCCTACCAAAATTTTGAAGACATCATCAGTAATTTACCTTTGGATGTCATGTATCGTATCATTTAAAAGGGTAAGCTCAACTTTGAGTTGTTATAAAAAACACATTAATTTTGACAATTTTTCCAGGCCCCCCAAAAATAGATAAAAGTCCCCCAATCATCGTTAGATCCCCCGGTAATATCATAACAATTTGGTTTTATTATTTGTAAAGTCATGCGGACCCGGTTTATCTTATTCGCCCATCAACCATTCTGGGTTTCTTAAAAAACGATGCTTTTCCAAATCCTTTCCCCCTGCAAAGGGCCCGCTTCCCATTTGGGTCGGGGGTGTAAATTGTATTTCACTAGGGACCCCCTCCCCGCCAAATTCAACAAATTGCATGTTCTTGAAGGCCTGTGAATAAAGTTGACCCCAATCCCCGACTAGATTATTTTCAAAATCTAACCCCCAATCATTTGTTTTTGGATCCTGCAAAATTGGCAAAGAGTTGGAAACCAAAAGTGTTTAGATTTGGAAAATCTTCAAAATTTTAAAAACATATATTACGATTGCTAGAAAAATAGTCCCCTTAAAATTTTGTTAGAAAAAGTATCATGTGGTAGTTGAGTTGCGTGAGAAGTGTGAAAAATTGGATCTGAATTTTGGTTTTTTGATCTCACGCCCCACCCTTGAATCAAATGTACAAGGATTGATTTGGTCATTGGTGCTCTTTGTCGATGCTTATCAAATATACACCAACGGTTGATAAAAACCTTTCCGATTTTCAATTTTAACTTAAATTGCAGCGACCCCCAACCATATTATATATATGCGTGTGTGTATGTGTACATATAATAATAAGGGGGAGGGGGGGGGGGGGGGGTTAAAACGAAAACATGGTCAAATTTTCAACAAGAAAAAAATTAATCAAGTGATTTAAAATGTGATCAATAGACCAAAGTGGCATGAATCACGTTATTTAAATTGTTTTCAGCCTTTGTATTAATTTTGTAAGGATGTATAATGAAAATTTGGGGATGATATTTTAAGCTTAAAATTGCTACAAAAATACTTAATTTTAATAAAAATTAACAAAATTACTTTTTCCTAGTTTTTTCGAAGAATTTGCTTTTGGATGAAGTTTTTTTTCTAATTTTGTTTGTGTGGATATAAAAGTTTAAGATTTTTCCTTCCAAATTAAAAATTTTGATATCGTACGGGGGGCCAAAATTATATGTTGATATTGGTTGTTATAGCAGCTCCAAGTGCGCCGGGGGTTTTTTTTTTTGGAGAATCCGAGCATAAAAAATTTGTAGCACCCTTTTTTTTTAAATTTCACTCGCTTTTTTTTTGTTTAAAACTTTTAGAAATTTAAAATCTAAAAAAACAAAGGGGGTGCAAACCCAAAAAATTAAAAAATTACGCCAAAAAAAAAAAAAGTCTAGGGGGATCGTTTCCGTACAATAAAGGGGTAAAATGTCGTCAAAACAAGTTAAAAAAATATTTCCATATAAAATAATAAAAAAAAGTGAAAAAAGGTTTTTTTTTGTTGGATTTTGATTCTAAAATTTATCTAACATAGGGGGCGTAACTTTTTAGTTTCAAAAAATTTAAAAGGCCCCTTTAAGTTAATATGGGGTTTTGAGTCGTTAGGAAGGACGAAAAAAATTTTTTGGGTAAACTTTTGGGATCAAAAAGTGAAACCCCCTTTGAAAAAAATCGTAATTTATTATTTTTAAAAAGTTTAAACCCCTTTTTTTTTTAAAATTTTTTAGATAAATTTATTTTTTAAAATTGGGGAAATAAAACCCCTTAAACCGGGGGGTTTCCTTTTAAATTTAGTTTTAAATTTTTATTTTGATCCATAAAATAGGGGGGGTTGGGGTTTTTTTAGGGAAAGGAAAGGGGGGAAAGAAAATTTGGGGAAATGCAGGAAAATGGGAATGAAAATCATCCCCCAATTTTCAATTTCACAAGCATAAAAAAACCCCTTTATTTATTTGAATTAATTTTGATGTAAATATTTTTTAAATTTTTTTAATTTTATTAAAAAAATTTTTTTTTTATTTATTACGAATTTTTTCTTAAAATTTTCTAATTGAAAATTTTTTTTTTTTTAAACCCCTTTTTATATGTAAAAATTATTTATTATTTAGTGATATAAATTTTGGTTCCCCTTTTGGGTTTTTGGGCCCAAAAACTTTTTTGTGCTTTTAAATTATTGCTGGAAAAATTTAAATTTTTTTAGCCACAAGAAAAAAAAATTTTAAAATTTTTACCTATTCTCTCTAAAAAATATCCCCAAAAACCATGGGGGGCCCGCTACCCCGCAGCGTTACCCCGGGGGGGAAAAACCCAAAAATTCCGGTGTAAACGTGTTTCCCCCGGTATTGGCCCCCCCCGCCAATAGCGCCCCCTTTTTTAAAAAAAAGGTTTTGTACATTATATATGTTTAGCTTTTTTTTTATGTGTGTGTGTTTTTTTATAAAAAATTGGGTGGGGGTGTGGGAGGAATTTTAGCGGAACTTTTTTTTTGTGTGAATTATAAAAGGTTTTGTTTTTAAGGGTTTTTTTTTTTTAAAGGCGTTTTTATTGGCCCCCGGTGTAATATATGATTTGGGCCCCCCTAATTTTTTTTATATTTAAATTTTTTATATATGAATTTTTTGGGAAATTGGGTAGGGGGGGGAATTTTGTTATTTTTTGTGGGGCTAAAAAATTAATTTCTTATTGCTAACTGAGATTTTCCCAAAAAAAATTTAAAAGTATTAAAAAATTAAAAAAAAAAAAACCCCCTTTTTATAATAATTTATTTTAGGGACAAAATCCGGGTTTTTTATCAAACCCCAAAACTGCCAATAAATTTTTCACTCTAAAAAAATTTGTTCAAAAAAAAAAACCCCTACGATTATATGTAATTCAAATTTTAAAGGGGTTTTTGCTTTTTTAAATTTTAAATTAATGTAATAAATGATTATAAAAGAATAATAAAAAAAAAAATTTTAAAATTTTTAAAAAACTTTTAAAAGGAAAAAATTTGGAAAAAAATTAAAAAAATAGAGAGGAAAAAAATACCTGCCCCCCAGCTTCTTTATGTTCAGATTTCTTTGAAACTCAGCGGGGCCCCAAATTTTGGGGTGAAACCCCAAAAATCCATTCCCCGGTTTACTTTTGGGGCCCATCCATTTAATGTTGCGTTAAAAGTCCTTAGTTTTGCCTCTTGCATACCCAATGGTATGCATTTAAAAAAATAAGTGTGTGTTTTTTTTGTGGTGTGTGTGGGTTTGGAGGGGAAAAATAAAAAAAAGGAAAACCCCCTTTATGTAAAAAATTTTGGGGCTGATTGTAGTTTTTTTCCCCCTTTAATTCTAGTTTTTAAAAAATTAATTAACTTAAATGTGTTTCAAAATTTTTGTATCTTTCATCTTTTTTTTTTATTTTTGTTAATTATTCCCCAAATTTTATAACTTTATTTAAATTTTTTTTTTTATTTGATTCATTGATTTTAAAAAATTTTTTCCCAAAATTATATATGAATGGGTTTTTGGTGTCGTTACGGGTTTTTCCCCAAGGTTTGAGATTGGTTCCCGGTCATGCTCCCCCTTTTTCCTTTTTAAAAACCTGTTTTATATTGATCTTCCCCAAAAAATGAAAGCCAGGGGATGATAAAAAAAATAAAAAAAAAATTGGTTTAAAATTTACCCCCAATTTTATGGGTTTTCAAAAAAGGTCTATACAAAAATTTAAAAGGGGGAAATTTACTCTTTTTAAAACTTTTTTGTACCTCGGGGGGATCCCTTTTTTTTTTTGGAATTTTTTCATTTTTTGGTTTTGGGGTTTTTTTCCAAAAATTTGGAAAAAGGGGATCTAAAATTTTTGGGTTTTGTTTTTTCTTCAATTGGAAAATTGTTCCAGGGGGACATGATTCCCCATTTGAACTCCATTTCTGAAAAAAAATTTTGATTCCATTCTCCCCCTTATTATGCCCGTTTAAGGGCCCTTGTGGGAATTTATTAAAAATTTTATATTCTTTTTTTTCAGAAAAAAACAACTTTTTTTTTTCATATTTTTGTAAAATTTTAATGTTAAAATTTCTTTTCACTTTTTTAAAGTGGGGTGTTTTTAAATATGTTTATGGAGAAAAGGGTTTAAATGAGAGGAAAAAAAACGAAGTAGAGAATTGATACCCAAAAAATCTTTCCCGGGCAATAAAAAGGGGGTTTGGGGCCGGTTACGGGGAAAACGACCCCGGGGGAAAAAAACGCATTAAAAGGGGGGGTAGAGATTTTAATGGGGGACCCGGCCCCCAAAACCCCTTTTTGGGGCGGGGAGGGGGTGGAGTAAAAACTTACTTTATTTTTTTAAGCCTTCTTTTTTGAACCTAATACTGTATTTTTATATATGTTTAGATTTATATATAGAGGAGAGAGAGGGGGAGACGAGAGGGGGGTTTAAGGGAAAACCCCAAAAAAAACCAAAAAAAAACCTTAGTAGCCATAATTTGGAAAGTTTTGCATTTTTACATAAATAGCAAATAAAAATTTTTGTTTTTTTGTTTTTTGCATTGTGCATAAGCACGTGTTTTATTAAAATTGGGGCTATAAAAAATGCATCCCCAAAACTTTAAAAGGCTAGAAGATGTTATCGGGTTTTTTGAATTGGGGCCCTATATTATATTATATAAAATTTTTAAAAAAATTACCAACAACCCTCTATTTTTTTTCTCGGGAAAATCGAAAAAAGGTTAAAAAAAAAAGGAACAAAAAATTTTATATCACCTCGGGGGGTTTGGTTTAAAAATTAAAATTTTTCCAAACAAATTTAAAAAATTAGAAACAAATAAAAAAAACCAATTTGTTTTAAAAAATTCCCCCTTAAAAGGGTTTTTTAAAAAGGGGGTTGTTAATTTTTTTAAAAGGGGGGTTTAAAACTTAAAACTTCCCCGATTCACTACTAAAGGTTTTTTTTGGGCGAATTGAAAAAACCCGGGGGAAAATTTTTTCATAAAAAAAAATAAAAAAATAAAAATTTTTGGGGGGGTTTTGACGGAAAGTAAACTTCATTTTTGTACCCCTTTGTGTTAATTTTTTTCCTTTTTCTTTCATTTTATTTTTTTGGTTTAAAAGAACCCCTTAGAGATTTTGAAGAATACCAAGGGGTTTAAAAAATTTTTGATTTTTGACAAAAAAGGAAGGGGGGAAAATTTAAAAATTTTCCTTTAAAAAAAAAAAAGTAAAAATTTTAGTTTTTTAAAAAAATTTAAAAATTTTTTTTCTAAAAAATACCCCAATATTGCAAATTTTTAAAAAAAAATTAAAAAAGGAAATAAAAGTAATTTTAAAATTTTTTTAAAAAAAGGTTTTAAATTGCTTTTTTGTCATTTTTTATTTAGAAGTTAAAAATTTTTAAAAATTTTTAATCTATCTTTTTTTTTTTTTTCAAAAGGAAAAAAAAAAGGGGTTTTTTAAAAAAAATAGTAATGGTTTATATTTTACTATTGTGAAAAATTTTTTTAGTTTTAAATTTATAAAAAAGTGGAAAAAAATTTTTTCCCCTTTGGGATAAGATAAGTCCTGGATTAAAACCCCGGGGGTTTTTAGTCCCTGGGATCGGCCACCTAAGGTTTTTCCACGGGGGTTTTCCCCCCATTTTTTTTTCAATTTTTTTTTTAGCATTTTTTTTACCTCAAAACCTCCCCAAAATCTACTTTTTTTCAAATGTAAAAAAAAAACCCCATTCGAGCTTTTATCGGAATTTTTTAGGGTTTTTTTTAAATTTTTTTTTCAATTATATTTTTTTTTATAAAAAAATTTTCTTTTTAAAATTTTAAAAAAAATCCCCTATTTTTTTTTATTTTTTTATATAAAAAAAAAATTTTAAAAAAATTTTAAAATTTTTATTTTTTTAAATTTTAAAATTAAAAAAATAAAATATTTTTTTTGTAAAAAAAATTTTTAAAAATAAAAACTTTATAAAAATCTAAAATGTTTTTTAAAAATTTTTTTTAAAAAATTTTTAAAATTAAAACAAAATTAAAAAAGAAAAAACTCTGAAAAACCGGGGGCATGCAATTACGCCCTTTTTTGAAAAAAAACTTTTAAAAATTTTCCAAAAAAAACCTTACGCATTTAAAAATTTTTTAAAAAAAACCCCAAAAAATACACTTTTTTGGAATAAAAAAAACAAAAATTACCTTTTTATTTTGGAAAATTTTTTAAAAATAATGGTTAATCCATTTATGTCTTTTAAAATTTAAAAATTTTTTTAAATTTTAAAGCCTTTTTTGTATTAAAACTTAGTTTTAATTTTATGGTGTATACCTTTTAAATTTTTTTTTACCCTTTTTTACTAGGGGTAAATTGTGGATTTGGCCCCTTTTTGGGTTTTAAAATTTTTTTTTGGGGCCGGGCCCCCTTGTTTTTTATCTTGGATTGGTCCTTGTGTTTTTTTTTTCGTTTTACCCCGGTTTTCCCTTTTTAACTCTTTTGTTAACTACTTTTTAAAATTGGACTATTTTTGAAAAATTTTTTTTTTTTTTTTGCTTTTTTTTTGAAAAAAAAATTAGTTTATGTTTTGATTTTTGAAGTTAAACAAAAAAATTATATCTATAAAATTTAAAATTTTTTTTTTTTAAAAAAAAAAAATTTAAAAAACCATCAATTTTTTTTCGTTTTTAAAAAAAAAAAATTTAAAGGGATGATTTTTTTTAAACGGCAAAAAAAATTTAAAGGGGTTTTTTTTTTTAATTTAAAAAATTTTTTTCTAAATTAAAAAAAAAAAACCCTTTTTTCTTTTAAAAAAAAAAAATAAAATAAATGTGTTTTAAAAAAAATTTTTTTTTTTTTTAAATTTTTAAAAAATTTAAATATAGAACAAAAGGGTTTTTATTTTGATTTGATCAAAAACAAAAAGTGTTTTTATTTTCATGTTTGTATATTTATATACAAACTTAAAAAAATTTTATTAAGCCTTTTTTTGTATTTACCCCAAATTAAAAAAAAGAACTATTTTTGAATTTTTTTATTCTTTTGCTTTTTTTTTGAAAAAAAAATTAGTTTATGATTTGATTTTTTCAAGTTAAACAAAAAATTTTTTATCATATACAATTTAATTATTTTTTAATTAAAATAAAAACAACCCAAAAAAAACCCTTTTTAATTTTTTTTCGCCCCAAACAAAAAAAAATTTTTTCAGTTTTTTGGGGAAGGGGGGAAAAAAAAGTTTATACATTGGGTTTTTTTTAAATTTTTTTTTTTTACTAAAAAAAATTTTTAAAACCATATCATCTTTTATATTTGAAAAAAATAAAAAATTAAAAATTTTTTTTTTAATTTTCTAAAAAATTTAAATATAAAAAAAAGTTTTTATTTGTTTGATCACTAACAGAAAAATATGTGTGTATGTATATAATGTTTGTATTTTAATTTTTTTTTAAAAAATTTAAAAAATTTTTGGTTTTTTTATTTGTTTTTTAAACTTTAAAAATTTTTAAAATTTTTTTAAAATTTTTTTTTTTCATTTAATTTTTGAAGTGGGTATGTTTTATTGTTTTTATGTAACTAAAACTTTTTTTAAAAAAACCAAATCAGAAGGGGAGAATGGTTTTTGGAAGAGAAAAAAGTTTTTAAAAATTTAAAAATTTAAAAAATTTCACAAAAAAAATTGAGTTAGAGGGGAAGGGGTTGCCCCAGATGGAAAGGGGGTCTGAGGGGCTGTTAAAAATAAAATTTATAGTAAAAAGAAATTTTGAAAAAACCCAAATCTTGTTTGGGGGGAAATTTTAAAAATTGGGGCTTGGGTCTTGAAAAGGGGTCAGGGGTTTTTCACTCAAAAGGAAAAATTTTTTTGACAAAAAAATCTATTGACCCCCAAAAAACCCCGATTGTAGACTTCCCCAAAAACATTATTGTGAAAGGAGTAATTTCAAGAAAAAAGAAAAGTTTTTTTCATCATGAAAAGACTTTTTTTGGAACAGTTTTTTGCTAAAACCCGGAAGGGGCCCGCCCCTTTTGGAAAAAGATTTTGGGGTTTTTAAAAAAAAATTTTAAAGGGAAAAAATTTTAAAAAACTTACGAGAAATTTTTGCTGGATTATAAACAGTTTTTCTTTAATGAGCCAATGGAAAGCGTTTGGTTTTAACAGAAGAAGCTTGATGATCTTCTTGCCCCAAAAAAACATGTTTTTTAAAAGTGAAGGGACTTGTAGAGATAATCTCAAAGGGGCATGGTTCCATTCAACATATGTTGTTACTCACGGTAAAATCAAAAAAGGGGTGGTATTTTTGGGCCCTAAAATTCTTCTATGATAGTCGTTTGGGGACTTTCCCCGGGTTTTTCATCTTTGTTAAAATAAAAGTTTTTTTGGAAAAATTAAAAGGGATAAAAAAGAAAATTTTTGTCAAAAAAAAATCTTTTGTTTCAAAATAAAACGTTCAAAAAAAAAAATCTTTTCAAGATATTTTTTGGGGTAGGGGGGGTTTGGGGTTTATTCTAGAAAAAAACTTCTTAGTTTTCCCCCGGAAAAACTTCATATGGTTCTTATTTCAAAAAAATGATTTTGGTGGAAGATTATAGGGGTTTGAACAATTTGGGTTTTACAAGATTTATTTTAAAAACCCCTATTGCCCAAACAACAGGGAAAATCCACATCCCGTGGACCCCAAAATCTTGTTTTTTGGGGTTTTTTGCAGGTGTTGGCTCTTGAATAAATCATTTTCAAGACCCGAGCTTTCAATGTGTTATTTCGCTTATTGTAAGTATCTCTTTAAACCCTTTGGTTCATAACTTGCGCTTATTTGTGTTTAACCGTGGTGTTCTCTTCAGGAACTTATTGTGTTTTTCCCTTTTTCCGTTCAAAAATTTTTTCCCGAATTACCACGGTTATATTTTTCTTCACATTGTTATTTCCACTTTCTCTTATATTCGTTGAAATTTTTTCGGTGGGAATACACTCGCTTGAATTCCAATTTGATTTCAATGCACGTTATTTCATTTCAATGTTCAATTCTTATTCAGATTATTAATTGTGAATTGTTCTTCACACTTAAATTTCTAATCATTGATTCATTTCTTGAATACACTGTGCTTACTGAGTCTATCTGTTTGCGCTTGAATTTTGTTCTTTGGAATTCACGATCAGATTTTTGAGTTTCTACAATCAATTCATCATTTGTTAGAGCATTTGAATGAATTTATTCAACATATGATTCATCAACAAAATGTTTTCCATTTCTGTTCAACATATGTTCCCCATATACATATTGTATCACATATGAATCACACCATATCACGTTCTGGTATGAATATACTCAAAGTTTCAAAGAATTCATTTCATGATATCAACTTATGTGTGCTAGGATATAGAATGTTTCTATGATCAATCAGAGCCGGAGGATCTACCCAAGAAACACAACCCTAGGTTAGACCTTAGTTTTGTGAGGGTGTGAATGAGTAAATGTCCGAGAGCTTGAGTGTAGGGGGAGTTAAAAGAAAAATGGTGAGAGTGAGACAGGATCAAAAAGAATTAAAGAAGATCCTTTCCAAACCTATACAGTTATCCGGGTAACCACATATCCTATTCATTCTCGATTCTTTGGAGATGAATATTGAACAAGACATGGACCCAATGTCGTAACTCGTGTCACCCCACCAAGCTACTCAAATATCTCTTAAAAGATGTTTGTTTCAATTCTCATGGAGAATTAGCACATCATCTATCTAATCTTCACTCGGAAGATTTAGATATTGAAACAAGGAAGACATCCTCTCGGTTCCGAACGTCATATTCTATGCATAGAGTCTATTGATTTATCAATCTGCGTTCCCAGGTTGATATTCAATATTTGAGCCTAATGATTATGATGATATTTCTTTGACACTTGCACGATGTCTTTGTGATTCCAATTGCATATCTTTTGTGATATTGCCGGAACAGTCTGGAACTTAGTTTTATAACTTTGCTTCGTGATGCTGGAAGTCTGTCAGTGCTACCCCTTGCCAACACTGAAAATAGGCCACACAATTCTATGAGTTGTTGTGTCAATAGTTGCTCATTGTGCTTCTATGTTAGCCGATTACCCATCATTTGAGGGGGAGGAATTTGAGCCGGATTTGAGGGGAAGTAATCTGATATGGATGAGCTATTTGTTTGAGGGGGAGGAATTTTTGTTGCAGCAAGTTTTTGAGAAATTTGATGATGTTGTTCTTTGATTGTTCATGATGTTTCGGATTCTCCTAACTCATGAGGGGGGAGAAGTGTTATCAAAGACATGATGAAGATATGAGAGTTATGCTGAAGAGCCCAATATTCGTTTGAAGAAGTCAAGAATTTAGTTGAAGATTTCAAGGACATCAAGTATGGTTGATTAAAGTTTCAAGATGTTGGTTCAATCAAGTTTTGGGTTATTTGTGAAGTATAATGTTGATCGTTGATCAAGTGTGATGTTGCTTGAAGAAAAGACGAAAAGTATCAAGGGTTGAAGATGTAATCAGTTGAAAGTACATGATGATTTGGTTTGTGAAGAAATGTTTTGTGAAAGTAAAAGTTAAGGGAAGAAAGCAAGTATTAGGGGAGATAAAGAGAGATCGAAGTTTAAATCTCTTGAATCTATGGTTGAAAAGCTTTTGATTTAAAGATTGAGTTCGAATTGTGAAGGTGTTGATGAAAGAATGGTTTGATTTGCTGAAGTTGAGAAAGTAGTTTGATTTAATATGGAGATAATTGAGAATATCTGGAGTTTGATACTAAAGTGGTTAACAGGGGTTGGTGAATTTTTTATTCGAGCTGATTTTATTGAAGGTGGGATACTTCAAAGGAGATAATTCTATTTTGTGAAAAGGGGAGATTGTTCTACATTGAAAAGGATGAGAATTTTTCTGAAGAATGTTGAGGGTCTTCAATGTTAAAAGAATATCAAGTAAAGTTCGTTGAGAAGTTTTCAAGTTGGTTACTTGTATTCGTAAAGATTTTGGTGCAGACAAGTTTTGTTCTTTGCTGGTTCAGATAAAGTGAAGTTTCTGAAGATTGTATATGTTTACAAGTTTTGTTTGTATAGTTGGTTATTTCCAACTTGAATACAAAGGAGGAGATTGTTAGGGTCAAAATATAGTTGTATTCAAGTTGGGTTAATATTTGTATCTGTGAAAAGTTGAGGGGTGCTATTGTGTAAATACCCTTGGGTATAAAGCTTTTAGGAGAGTTAGTTTTAGTAAGAAAGAGAGGATTCGTATTGTCAGATCAAGTAATTGTTAGAGGAGAGAGAAAGTTAAGAGTGTTGTGTATTGTTCATCTTTATTTCATATATAATAAAAGTGAGATTTGTGATTGATTGAAACAGCTTCTCCAAAATGGAGAAAATGGGAGAATTTGGAGATTTTGAACTAAAATGTGTTCCAACAGCTTCTCCATATTCTATCCCATTTTGGAGAAAGTAAGAGAAAGAAGGGTTTTTTTTTCCAAATATGGAGATAACCCAAAAAAATGATTACAATTTGAATGAACCAATAGGATACCATAAAAATAAGAAATTAGAGAAAGAAATATTATTTTAATAGAAAAGTGGAATATTTTAATATTATTTTGATTATTAGAAATCTTCAAAATAGAGAAGGTGTTGGGATGGATGCAATATTTTTTGGAGATTTTAGCTTTTGATTCCCCTTTTAGAGAAATTTTTGGGGAAGCTCTTGGAGATGCTCTTAGTCAAGGTGGATTGATTTTCAGATTTAACAAATGAATAAGAATTATTTTTATGATTTTAATTTATTAAATTTAATAAATTATATGTGATATAATTAACCTTTTAATTAAAAAATCAAATTGTAAATGAGCCCTTATTTTATTTATTTTGATATCATTATATATATGAATTTGAATGTTCAAAAATATTGTTTTGATGTTTTACAAGGAGAAGGCACAAAAAAATAAAAACTTACAAAAATAGTCCTTAATTTAACGGAGTTAAGGAAAGGAGTTAGTTAGAGGGACCATGGCCAAAACGAAATGAAAACCACAAGGACCATATCCAAGAAAATACAATATGGACATGGTCAAAAAAATTATTAAACCACAAGGACCAAATCCACCAGTTTACTTATATACTAATATCTGTATATTATAGGAGTATAAAAGAAAAAAGTTTAAAAATAATTATTATGCATCAATGCGTAATTAGTTTTATAAATATATTTTTATAGATAAACACCTTTATATAAATTATATAAATTGCCTCATTATTATTAAATTTAAAAATATTATTATACATCAATCCCCTTTTTCCGGTACATATTATTTAGAGTTTAAGGGTACAAATGGTATATGGTATAACTTTTTAACCCTTTATATTTAAACTAGAAATATACGTGTGTGATGCAATGTAAAACTCTTAAATTATTGAGTAATTCAATACATAATCTTATTTCGTATTAGTTTTATTCTTTATATGTCGATCAATTTGGTTTTATCGGTTTCTAAGTCGCCAGAGGATTATCAACAGTGATGTGGCGGATAGATTATCGCTCGGAGGGTTCATAGCCCCCTAACCGAGTTCAAGTCTTCCGTGCACATGCTGAGGACATTTAAGTGGGGCCATGTTTAGCCCTCATTATTATTAAATTTAAAAATATTATTATACATCAATCACCAATTTTCCGGGTACATATTATTTAAAGTTTAAGGGTACAAATGGTATATGGTATAACTTTTTAACCCTTTATATTTTAAACTAGAAATATACGTGTGTGATGCAATGTAAAAATCTAAAATTTATTGAGTAAATTCAATACATATCTTATTCGTTATTAGTTTTATTCTTTATTGTCGATCAATTTTATGGTTTTATCGGTTTCTAAGTCGCATAGATTATCAACAGTGATGTGGCGGATAGATTATCGCTCAGAGGGTTCATAGCGCCCTAAAATAAAGAGGGATAGAATAAATGAAGAGGAAGGTGGACTAAAAATGAAGAGGGATAGAATAAATTTGATTGGGCTTAAAAATTAAATTGTCAAAGCCATTAGATGGGGAAATCTGCATTTTTAGCGTTGATAATACAAACTGCATGGATGAAAGGATTCATGATGAAATCTGAAAGGAATTAATTTTGATAAAAATAGGGAATTTGATTTTTTTTATTAAAGACAAAATTGTCCCTTACTTAACCGTTGAAAGAAACGGTGGTTTAAATTAGGAGGAACCTTGAGTGAATGAAATTAGAAGTTAGAGAACATCAACATAGATAGTTTACTTTAGGGACCAAATCCAAAAATTAAGTAAACCATAGGGATCACCATTGTAATTCACTCATTTTTATATTTGATTTTTTTCTCTTTAATTATAAAAAATTGGTATTAAGGCTCGAATCTTTAACTTTCTTTAATTATAAAAAGGAAAGTATTAATTAGTTTTGCGTTTATTAATCAATCCAATACTTTTTATTTATTGGTTGATACCCAACATTTAATTCTTTATTATTTTCTAAAAGTTACCCAAAAACATATAAAACTTATTGATATGCTCATGCTATGAATGTTTTGTTCAAAATAATTTTCTTACAAACAAACATTACAAACTTTTTTTTCTCTTGAAACTTGCTTTTTTTACTTTGATTTTAAGCACAAAATTAGAAAAAAACTAAACAAACAAGAAATATATGGTACAAACACATATGATAATGGATTTTTTACTCATCATCATCGTTGCATCATTTTGTTTTTGTGTTGTTTTTTAACGTTTATTTCCCATACATTGAATGTTGCTTTTGCTCCATAATATTGTCTCCTTCTAATATACCTCGATGCTTACATACATACATAATACAATTTTCTACAAAAAGACCAAATTTTAAAGGGAATCACTGAAAAGAAAGAAATTAAAATATTACCTTATGGCCATCATTGGTGGAATTTTGACGATTTTTGTGTGCTAAATTTCTTTCCAAATTTAGAAATGGATTTGGGATCTTAAAATGTCTATTTACTTGTTCCTGTGATTGGAATTGTTCCATTTGGGCAAGATGCCCCTTTTGAATTCCATATATGCCTTATTCTGATTCGATTTCTTCCTTCTTCAGTTCATCGGATGGTTCTAGAGGATCCTATTTAAAATATCCATTAATTCAATAAAATATTCATGTACTCAGGTTAGAACTAAGTACAACATCAACCGTCGTTGCACGAATTCATATACATCCACACGTCGCACTCATCATTACCACAACATACATATATGTTTATATACATAAAATGTAACAAAATGTACCAATGGAAACTATTGCTTTCAACTCAGGACGTCGAAAGGGGTTGAAGATGAGTCAAAACACACTCTATGATTCACCATCTGGACTTGATTCAAAGAAAATATAAATGCCATTTACTTTAAACAAGTAAAATGGAAACATAAATATAAACAAAAAACATTTTCATTTGAACCTGAATTGACTTGATAAAAGGCTTGTTGATCTTTTAAGATTAGTTTTAATCAACTTCATATTTTTCGATTCATTGTTCGACTGAAAAGTCTGATTGTCTTCTTGAATCGAAAAAAATTGACGAAACAACAAGAAAAACAATATGTAAAGAAAACAGATTGAAGGGATGCGATTACAAGAAGTAAACTTCAACATCGTCCGTACTTATGTAAATTTCTCTTTGTTTGGGTTATTGTTGGTTAGTTTCTCTATTTTATTTTAATTTTTTTTTTAAAAAAAAAAAACCCAAACCAAAACAAATTTTTAAGATCACAAAGTTTCAAATGAAGAACATAAGTAGTATGAGCATCCTAATGGGGTTTCTATGTTTTGGGGTTTATTTCAAATGTGAATCTTTGAAGATATTGAGAACTAAATGTTGGGTTTTGACCAATAAATAAAAAAGCTAAGTTAATAATATTTTTTTAAATAACAATGTCAACTATTTGAGTTTTATTATTAAATACGTTTTTAGTTGCTAAAAAGTTACGTGAATATTTTTAAGAGTTTCAGATTTGGTCCTTATAGTTTAATACATTAAGTGTAAGGTCCTTCAACTTTTTTTTTAACGAAATACATCTCTTTGGTTAAATATCTTGGGGGGAAACTATTATATTATAATTTGAATGATGTGGATTGATTTACACGCTTTACAATCTTTTATTGGTTTACAAATGAACCTTTCTCTCTCTCTCTCTCTCTCTCTCTCTCTCTCTTCTATATAATATATATATTATAGAGGGAAGTTCATTTAAAAACCAAACATTAGTTAAAAAACCGTTAAAACTCATTGTTTCTTGGCTTTTTAAATCAACGAAAACTCTTCGTGGAGTTGTTTAATATGATGCAAAATGTTTCATATAATTCATTTTTGATTAAATTGTTTCATATTCGGTTGTTTTTTTTTATGTAAAATGAAAATGTTTCCACTTTTTTTATTCTTATGAAACTGTTTAAATATTTTTTTATCTATGCAAACTTGTCAATTTTACAAAAATGAACACCAAAAATGAATTATATGAAAACATTTGCATTATATTAAACAATTCCACGAAGAATTTTCGTTGATTTAAGCTATGAAATATGAGTTTTTACGGTTTTTACTATGTTTTGGTTTTTAAATGAACTTGACTCTATATATTATATTTATTAAAAAACAAGGTGGGCTTTGTAGAGCGTGTGCCTCTTCACGCCTTGGCGTGTCTTCTTCCTCTTTCTCCAGCGCAGCCCACATGGTGTTGTTCTCTTCCGACTCATGTCCCTCTTCTTTCTCACAACAATAAAACTCCCTTTCTTCCCTGTTAGAGTTCTCCCTGCCTAATTTGGATTTCAAGTTAGGGTTAATTTTCTATCATGTTATATCTTTATTTTCTGTTTCTTTCTCCTTTTTAGGTTTCTTTTCAATTGGAGAGACTGTTCTTTTGTGTAATCAATTTTTTTGGTCTTCGTTGGATGTGATGTTTGTAGGTTTACATTTGATCTTCATTCACCCAAAATTCATCGTGCAATCGCCTCCCAATTTGATTCGACGCTACACCATAGAGAGGGAAGCAGGACACGATCGACTAACAAAGTTTCTTCCTTTCATTACTCATGGATTGTCATGTATCATGATGCATCTTCTCGAAGCAGAACCTAAAGGTTGGTAATATTCTGTAATCTTGCATGGATTTTGAAGTAACCGTTTAGTCGATTGATTTGAAATTTCAAAAATTTTATCTAAATTCATTTTTGTAAGGCTTTCTGCACTGTGTTGTATATCCACTTTTCTGTCGAAATGAATGAGAAGTCCACTTCCATTTTTTCCTTATATTATATGCTAAAAGACAAAAGATTTAATTAAAAAAAATGAAAATGATTTTTTCTTTATATTATATGCTAAAGACAAAACGTTGATCACTTTTTAATCTCATCCCTCCTATGAATTGTGATTTAGAAGGGAATTGATTGGGTGCATCTTATCTCGTTTGCATCTCATCCTATTTTCGTTCATTTCACATCCAACGGTAGATAACCACTTCTTACGCTTCTCACGGTAACCTCAACTTCTACACGGAACCCAACCATATATACCTAATGCCTTGTTAAAATTTAAGGCCATTATTTAACAACCTATGTTGAGATGAGTCGCAATCGTTATATGATCTGCATAGTTTTCAATTATATGTAAAAAGTAAGCATTATTTACACAATGTTTTGTCTCTATGCTATATGTATCAGAAAGCGAGCTTGTTTACAATGGAAGCAATGTAAAAAGCTTTGGGGGATCCTTGGATCAAGTTCTAGATAGTCAATTTGGGAACTCAATTACAAGCTTGAAATTGGGTGAGTACTTCCATTGATCTTCTCCCATTGTGTAATATTGCACTGAGTTACCAATTTAGTTTATAGTTAATTTATCTTCTTTTGACCTTTAAGTTTCCGTTTCTTTGCAGACAAGTGCTTATTCAAATGGGCATGTGAAAGTCTGAGATCTTAGATCCAATGAAACCGAAGAACCGACATCTTCAGGTGCTATAAGTTGTAATGTACCTTATGTTTAATCATTGCATCTGCCGTGGTAAATAATTTTGTGGGAAATCTAAGGATCATTCTTTGAAACATTTAAGCTTAAATTATAGATAAGAAAAGCAGCCTTCTATTCATATATTTAGTGATTATCTCTTGAATTTATTAATGTCCAAACCATGTTTGGTTTCTATTTCTCTTGGCCAAGCATAGTATGCCCTTACCTTGCCTATCCAAATCCATTGGTTAGCAACAAAAAGGAAATGGGAGAATAAACAATATCATTCATGTAGTCTAATTATGAGCATCTTACATAGTTTCATGGGTGAAAGTTACCCAAGCACTTATATGGGGAAGTCCAATGTTTACATAAGCTCTTGAACAAAGTAACAAAAAATGCATGATATCTTCTCAAGAAATACTTGTTTTGTAAGTTTGTGCAATTTTGTTTATCTTTTTTCATGTTGTAGCTAACTCAGAGATTGGTTTTAGTCGAGAAGCATTGGGTTACATAGATAAATAGTTTTTATATAATTTGTTAGTCTTACTCTTTGCAAACTTATTACAGGTCAGACTTCCAAATTTTGGAAACAAGTGGTCTACCTTTTTATTACATTACGGGCTCCAAGTTCCCATTTGGTTAATTAATGGCATAACATTGTTTCTATTAATCTAGAAGTAAGGTAATGCTAATAATTGTAAAAACTTGTTGCAAGGTTTAAAAATCCTTATTGTTGTATAAGTAGAGAGTTATTTAACTGACTTTTAATGATGAAGCCAGATACCTGTATTGAAGCTAATTTTTGTCTGTGTTTTTGCAGCTTTGAAGGCATTATATTCTCTTAAACGTGAAGTCTTGAACCCCTTTTGGTTACATAGATGCAAAATGGGAACCGAAAGAACATGGGTAGGGTGCATAGGCTATAGCCACTAAATGAGATTTGTTGTATGTTATCGTTAGATTTCAATACTTTTGTAAAAACAAGTACGTACATGTCATTTTATTAACAATACTTAAGCACCTACAACGAGTTTCTAAATCCAATTATTACATTCATAAATTATGTTTCCAACTATAACCTTCTACTTTATAAAACCAGTGGGCACGGGGCGTCTAAGGCGGCCGAGACCCCGCTAGTATATTATATATATATAAGGGGGTTGGATAGAAAGTTCTATTAATAAAGAATAAGCCATGTAAAAAATGAGATCATATGATTGCCCATCCTAAAAAAAAAATTGAAATGCACCTTTATTATTACAGGGACCAGATTAACAACATAACTACATTTATTATTTAAAGTAAAAAAATTATTATCATATGTATAGAAAATTTGAACCCGTAAACGTTCTAACATATGGGTGCTAACGTTGCCATCTCCCCCATCTTTAATTCTTGTTATAAATTAGGTTGTAAACTATTTAAAGGCACCCATCAAATTCAAGATAATGTACCCTGGCATCATTTTTTAATTTTTTGCAATAATCGAATTATAGATTGCCATGAGATTGTTAGACCTTTAATAGGTCCGCCGCTGATAATGTTGTATTTGTTACGAGGAATGAGGAAAAAAAAAAGGGTTCATGAAATGTATGAATATATGGTAACACAAATAGGATTACAATATGTTTCTCTGGATTTCTCTATTTTATTTTCACCTACCAATCATTTGAAGCCACATCATCAATAATTTTTCCTTTGAGATGTCATCTATCACTAAAAGGGTAGGCTAACTTTGGGTTGTTAGAAATAAGACATTAATTTCGACAATTATTTCCGGCCCTCCAAAGTAGATATAAGTACCCCAATCATCTCATTAGATTCACCGGTAATATCATAACAATTTGGTTTATCTGCTTGTAAAGTCATACCGGACACCGGATTTTATTCGATTTTAGTCCATCAATCACTTCTATGTTCTTAATAAACGATGCTTTTCCAAATCCTTCCTCTGCAAAGTGGCCGCTTCCCATTTGGGTCGGTAGGGCGTGAATCTGATTTCCAACTATGGACCACCTCTCCCACCAAATTCAACAAAATTGCATGTTCTTGAAGGCCCGTGAATAAAGTTGACGGCCATTACCCGACTACATTTATTTTCGAAACTTAACCACCAATCATTTGAGTTTGGAACCTGCAAAAAAATTGGAAAGGATGGAAATCAGAAGCCAGTTTAGTATTGGAAAAATCTTCAAAGTTATAAAAACATATATTATTGATTGCTAGAAAAATAGTACCCCTCACAATTTGTTAGGAAAAGGATCATGTGAGTAGTTGAGTTGACGTGAGATGTGTGAGAAATTGGATCTGAACCGTTGGTTACTTTTAATCTCACACCCACCCTGAATCCACACTGATCGAGATTAATTTGTTGCATTCAATGCATCTTATGTCGATGCATCTCATCATAATATTCATCCAACGGTTGATAACAACCTTTCACGATTCTCAGGTTAACTTAAATTTTCAGCGAAACTCAACCATATTTATATATATATATTGTGCGTATGTGTATGTGTATATATATATTATTAGAGAGAGAGAGAGAGGGAGGGGGAAAGAGAGAGGGTTCAAACGAAAGCATGGTCAAAATTTTCAGCAAGAAAACAGTTTAAATACATGCGATTACGGAAGTGATCAACGCGACCAAAGTGGCATGAATCACGTATGATTGAGTTGTTTTCATGTTCTTGTATTTAATTATTGTTCTCATATGAACCCATTATATATATATATTGGTAATTTTTATTGTAGCGAGTGGAATAACCCGCAAGTTGTGGCGGGTCTAATAATTCTAAACCTTTTGTTTTATAAAATAATACAAAGTGTTGCTATATTTTGATTCTTTTAACATTAACAGTATCTATATTTTTATATTTATATTTTTATAGTCTATAAATGACATATTTCTGTTGTGTTGCCCAAATAATTCTAAAATAAAAACACCATTTCTTTCTCAAATCTAATACGTCCTTATTATTTAGTAAATTGTTGATTCCAAATATACATAAATTATGTAACTTATAAATCGTTTTGGCACTACAACTGATTAAAACGATATTATTAATATTGAATCAACTTTATAAATAAAGTTTTGTCGTTTTTCGAATCTGAGAGTTTCTTAGCAATCATCATAATTGTTGAGCCCAAAAGCTTATTAGTCGAATTACATTAAAATCAATACGACTAAGTAATTTAAGTAAAATGATAAAACCTTTTAATAAAAATATTTATTAAAATATCAATACTACAAAAATATAAATATACTATATTTATTATAAACTATTTAAAGTATATAGTATAAAACTTATTACATATGGAATGAAAAAAGAATTAGAAAAAAAGAATTAGAAAAAAAACACATTTTGATATGGTGGTAGAATGAAAAATTGGCAGGGGGGTTTGAATGGGATCAAAACCCAACACATCTAATACATAGTAGAAACACTTTTCCACTTGTGGCATGCTGTTTTGTTTGAAAAACCCAAAATTATATATATAACCAAGACTAAATTTCTTTCCTCATAAATGTAAAGATAGTATAATGACAATTAGGATAGATATTTTAATCTGAAAAATTGCTAAAAAGATACATCAATTTTAATAAAAATATAACAAAATTAGTTTTTCCTAGTATTTTCGAAGATATGTTGCATTTGGGTGAAGCTTCTTTTCTAATTTTGTTTGTAGTAGGTATAAAAGTTTAAGAGTTTTACCTTCCAAATTAATAATTGATATCGAATTGTGCACCATTATATGTTGATATTGGTTCTATAGCAGCTCCAAGTGCGACATGGTTATTTGTTTGGACGAATCCGAGCATAACAAATTGTAGCATCCGTTTTTGTAATTCTCACTCTGTTTTTTTTTAAGTTTAAACTTTTAGAATTAGTATCTAAAAAACGAAAGGAGTGCATATTAACAAAATATATAGAACTTACAGTCCAATAAATAAAAAGTCTAGGAGCATCGTTTCCGTACAATGATGGATATACTGTCATCAAAACAAGATTATAAATGTTATCAAATATAAAATACATAAAACAAAGTGAATTATACGCTTAGATATGATCTTACAAATTATCTACATATATGATCGTAACTTTTTAGTTTCATAAAATTCAAGGTCCCTGAAGTTAACATGGCGGTTAACAGTCGTTAGAAAGGAGAATCAATCTTTGGATAAACTATGGGGGTCAAACATGTAATCCACTTTTAAAATTAATAGTAATTTATGTATCTTTTAAAAATTATTTTAAAATTGTTTAAAATAGTTTTTTTTTTAATTTATTAGATAAATTTATTTATTAATTGAACTACAATCACCACAACACCGGTGGGTCCTTGTGTTCAGCTCAAATTTTGATTTTGATCCACAAAATAAATCATCTACATTGATAGTAGGGACGGATTTTAGAACTTTTTTCAAACGGTGTCACCATTTAACTATAAATAACATATATAAAGAAAATTTTCACAAAATCTCTATTGATCTAGTGATTGGTTCATTGCTTTTCAAAGGTAAAGTCTCAAGTTCAATTTCTTGATACAATCAATTTTTTTTTATATAAACACTAAATTTGGAAACAACATCCAAGGCCTTGAACGTAACACCGTTAGTTAATGAATCGTCAAGAAGGACAAATCAATATTTTGGGGAACTATAAGCATAAAATGGCATTCATTTAAAATTAATCTGATTGACATATTTTTTTTCAAATAAAAAATATTTTTAATTATTAGAAATTTTTATTTATTTATTTGAATTAATTGTGATTTAAATACTTTTGAAACTCTTTAATTTTATTAAAGTTGAGTTGCATTTATTTAAATATATTTTAAAAATTTTATTTTACCTTAACTATATTGTGAATATTTTTTTAAGCTTTTTCCATATGTGAATCATAATTTATTATTTAGTGATATACAATTTTGGTCCTTGTAGTTTGCCGAAAAACTTATTTGTGTTTTTTAATTACTGCTAACTGAGAATGTCCACCTCAAAGTTACTTATGAAGTTGAATTGTTGAAAAGTAAAATCCATTCATATAAATAATTTATTTTATGTACTAAATCCAATATTTTTTCAAACCACAAGGATTGCCAATATAATTCACTCTAAAACAAAGTTGTTCAAATAAAAAAGCTCCTATGGTTAAATGGTTTTGCTTTTTATGAAATAAATAATGTTATAATATGATTATAAAATAACTAATGAAATAAAAAGGATCAACCATTTAATGAACATTTCAATCCAAATTCTGAATAAATAAATTAAAATAAAGTGGATAAGAGTACCTGCATCCAGCTTCAATACTGTTCAGATCATCACCTGAAATATCAGCGGCGAGCCAGATTTGTGAAAGACTAAATCCTTTACTCGTTACTTTTGGGGCCCATACATTTAATGTTGCATTAAAGTCCATAGTATTCGCCTTTTACATATCCAATGGCATACTGCATATACATAATATAAGTGTGTGTGTGTGTATATATATGTGTGTGTGTTTGGAGGAGGAGGAATAATCAAATGAGAAATCCCCATTTATGTGATAACTATGAACATGATTGTATGATTTTTTTCCCCATCTAATTCTAGATTTTAATATATTAATTAACATATATGTGTTTCATTAATATGTATATTTCATCTATATTTTTTATATTTATTAGTTCCTAGTATATAACTTGGTCTCCCTGTCATGCTACACCTCATGCTATTTATAACCTTGATATATGTTAATCAATCCACTAAATGAAAGCGGATAGATGAAAAAAATCATGTAAAATTGGTTCTCAAGTTATCACATTTTTATGGGTTTTTAAATAAAGGCTCCTATACATATATTAAATGGAATTACTCAATTAAAAAGATTGTGTACCTCATGGAGGCCTTCGTCGTTGGAATTTTTCATGCTTCGGTGTATTAGATTTCTTTCCAAATCTGGAAAATAGAGCCGAATCTCAAAATTTCGTCTTCGCTTGTTCTTCTAATTGGAATTGTTCCACGTGGACATGTTTCCCGTTTGAACTCCATTTCTGCTTCAAACTTGATTCCATTTAGTCCTACTATGCCGTTTAATGGCTCTAGTGGTGGATTCTATTAAAAATAATATATATTACTTTTATTCAAACAAATATCAAACGTTTTTCAATCATAGTTATGTAAACATGAATGTTCATATGCATTCACATATTATATGTGTGTGTATATGTATATATAGAGGGAGGTTCAAATGTAAACTCTATATTTCGTGTAAAACTATGTAAACCAATCCACACCATTGATTTTCAAAAACGTTTCCATATTTCACATTTTCATATTTCCATAATCATTGACTTACCATATATTTCACATTTCCATATTTTCTATGAATCCATATCCTCCTTTGATTTTTTTGATCAAGGGCCACGATGGGTTACATAGTTTACACGAAATATAGAGTTTACATTTGAACCTCCCTCTATATATATATATATATTATATAGAGAGAGGAGAGAGAGAGAGAGAGAGAGTCAAGTTCATTTAGAAACCAAAAGAAGAGTAAAACCGTAAAAACTCATGGTTTCATAGCTTAAATTAACGAAAACTCTTCGTAGAGTTGTTTAATATGATGCAAATGTTTCATATAACTCATTTTTTGATGAAAATGTTTCATATTTCGGTGTTTTTAATGTAGAAATAAAAAACGTTTCATAGGAATAAGAAAAATCATGAAACAATTTCATTTTTATGTAAAAAACACCGATATGAAACAATTTCATCAAAAAATGAATTATATGAAACATCTTCATCATATTAAACAACTCCACGAAGAGTTTTCATTGATTTAAGCCCAAAAAACATGAGTTTTTATGGTTTTTACTAATTTTTTGGGTTTTTAAATGAACTTCCCTCTATATATATATATATATAGAAGAGAGAGAGAGAGAGAGAGAGAGACATAGAGAAAGAGAGATTCAAGGGAAAACCAAAAATCGAGGAACACCTTAGTAGCAATCAATTTGGATCGTATGCACTTCTACATAATAGCAAATTAGTTGTTGTTTTTTGTATTTATGCACTTGTGCATAAGACGTGTGTATATTACAAATTACGTCTATACACAAGTGCATACAATACAGATGAAAAGGCTACGAAGATGTTATCGGGTTTTCCTTGAACTTGACTCTATATATATACATATGTATATTAAAATGCATAAAACTTACCAACAACACTGTACTTTTTAACTTGGGAAGGTCGAAAGCAGGTTGAAGATGAAATGGAACACAATCTATTATTATCACCATCTGGGCTCTGGTTTAACAATTAAATGTTTCAATCAATTTAAACAATCAGAACACAAAAATAAATAAGAACAACGTTGTTTATTAGTACTTACTTTAATCGATTTGACAAAAGGCTTGTTAATCTTCTTAAGATGAGTTCTAATCAACTTCATCTTCTCCGATTCACTACTAACTTGGTTGTTTTGTCGGATTGAAAAAACCGGTAAAATTATGAGAAAAAACAATACAAAAATTAAATTCATTGTGGGGATATGATTACAAGAAGTAAACTTCATTATTGTAGGCCTTAGTGTTAAGTTTTCCTCTACTTTCGGATTTATATATTTTTAGAATTAATCCAATGTTAGAGATTTTGAAGAATACCAAGAATTAATTGTTGATTTTTTGACAATAAATGAGTAATTAATAATTTCTCTTTAATAAAAAAAAGTCAAAGATTTTAGTTTCTATTAAACAATATTAATTTTTTAGACTAAAAAATACACCAATATTTGCAATTAAATTAAAGACCAATATACAAGGAAATCATGTGAATAAGATTTTTTTTAATATGAATAACTTGCATTTATTGTCATTTTCTATTTAGAAGTTAACAAGTTTGATAATTTTTCCAATCATATCTTTTTGTAGCTTCGAAGGAATATTAGTCTAATAAGTTCTTTTCTTAAAAACTAGTAATGACTAATGAGTTTATATCTTAATGTTGTGTAATATTTGTAACTTAATTGACAAAAAGTCGGAATAATTTTGTCCTTAGTAGAAGACAAGTCATGGATTCTCTATGTCTTTAGTAGTCCCTATGGCATCAGCCGCCTAAGAGCATCCACAATGTATAGGGTTTTTACCCAGTTTTTTCATAACTTTTTTTTACTCATTATTGTCACCTCAACAAACCTACAAACATCTACATGTTTTCACAATGTGAAAAAATCTCATTCGAGCTTTTTCATAATTTTCAGGTTCACACATTTTAACTTTATATCGATTATATTTTTATTTATAAAATAAATACATTAAAATTAATATAAATACATATTTTATATTTTTATTTATATATAATAAATAAATAATAATATTTAATATTTTTATTTATTAATTTAATATTAATAAAATTTTTGTTAATGTATAATAAAATTTAAATATGAAAGTTTTATATAAAATTATAACTGATTAATACGAGACTTTTATAAAATTTTATAAAGTTTAAAACAGATTAATATGAAAAACTTTGAAAAACCAGGTCGTGCAATTACAACCTATGATACAAAACTTCATGAAAAACCTCACCAGAAAAACGTTACACTATTTAAAAAAACCTATTAAAAAGTCTTGAAAGTACACATTGTCGATAAAACAAAAAATTACCTCTTATATTGGTATCTTTGAAGATACATGGTTAATTCATTTATGTCTATTGATTTAAATCATTTAATTTAATGCCATATTTGTATTATACTTAGATTCTAATTATATGGTGTATACCATAAGTTTTTATTATCATATATACTAATATCTGTATATTATTGAGTATAGAAGGAAAAAAGTTAAAAAACTAATTATTACGCATCAATTGCGTAATTAGTTTTATAAATATATTTTTATAGATAAACACCTTTTTTAAATTTATAAATAAATTGCCTCATTATTATTAAATTTAAAAAATTATTATACATCAATCACCATTTTCCGGTACATATTATTTAGAGTTTAAGGGTACAAATGGTATGTGGTATAACTTTTTAACCCTTTACATTTAAAGTAGATATTTACGTGTGCGATTGCAACGTAAAACATCTTAAACTATTAAGTAATTCAATAAATAATCTTATTTCGTATTAGGTCAAAACAATGGAAAATATTGATTTGGTGATAAAGTTTTTAAACTCACAACAAATTAAATAAAAAATGTTAAATATTAACTCAATTTCTAAGTATTAAAGAGACGATTATAATGATAACTTGTAAAAAATAAAAACATATTTTTTAACACACAACTATATATATATATAAGTTTATATACGATTTCGTATATTAATATGATAATGATGTGAAAAATGAAATGATACAAAGTCAAATTAACTAACTAATAATATAAATAAACTGTAATTTAATTATAAAATATTTTTTATTTTTATTATCATCTTGAATGTGAGAATTTTAAAACTTTTATAATTATACATAATTTATCGAAATTTTTATTAATACAAGAGTAATTAATAGTTTTCTCTTTATAAAAAAAAGTCTTAAGATTTTAGTTTCTGTTAAACAATGCTAACGATGAATAATGCCATCTGATTCTATGAATATATATAAGGGGATTTTTCCATTTTGAATTTACCAAGTGTTGTGTTGATGGGACATTATCCATATGAGAAGAAGATGACATTTGCTTCATAATCTTGAAATAAATCTTGAAAATGAAGAACACCTAACTTGTTGATTTTTTTTCACCTCTGATTTCCAACTAGATTTTTTGATTTTCTTCTAATGAATTTATGATGAACAAGATGATAGAATCAAATTCTGCAATTCCTCCATCCTCCAACTTTATTTGCCATTTTCGATTAATGGTGGAATTTGAAGGTTTCTTGGAGGAAGTAATTGTTGGTTTTTTTGGGGTTTTCTTGTTCTTCAAGGAGAAAAAAAAATGTTAATGTCAATAGTGCTGTGGCGGATTGGTTATCGCTGGGGGGGGTTCATAGCGTCCTGATCGAGTTCGAGCCTTCCCGTGTACATGCCTGTGAACATTTAAGTGGGGCCATGTTTAGCACCCAAAATTGCCGGGGATTGGTCGGGTTTTGACCCTGGGCACCCTTCCAAAAAAAAATGTTGATGGGAGAAAGAGAGAGAGAGAGAGAGTGGTGAGGAAAGTGGACTAAAATGAAAAGGGATAGCATAAATTTGAAGGATTTAAAAATTAAATTGTCAAAGCCATTAGATGGGGAAATCTGTATTTGAGTTGATACTACAAACTGTAGAGATGAAACGATTCATGATGAAACTCTGAAAGGGATTAATTTTGATAAAATAAGGAATTTGATTTTTATTTATCAAAAGACAAAATTGTACGTTCACTTAACCTTGAAAGAAACGGTGTTAAATTAGGAGGGACCATCAACGTAAATAGTTTATTTAGGGATCAAATCTAAAATCAGGTAAACCATAGGGACCACGAGTGTAATTCACTCATTTTTTATATTTGGTTTTTTTCTCTTTAATTATAAAATATTGGTATTAAGGCTCGAATCTTTAACTTTCTTTAATTATAAAAAGGAAACTACTAATTAGTTTTGCTTTTATTTAATCAATACAGTACTTTTTATTTA
>JARYMX010000364.1:0-30300 GCA_030169165.1 Centaurea solstitialis | reverse complement strand
ATTGTTTGGCATGGTACTAGCAACACTGTGAAACTTTGAGCGCTAGTTAGATGCACAAGAAGGATCTAGATTTTCAATGACTTATTCCGCATCAGAAATAGAGACCGTTATTAGGTTTTAGTAACACCGATCTAGACTTAGTCTTGATGTAACAATTAGTTATGATATTATTGATGTTAAATCTATATTTTAATTATGAGGTAATTCAAGTCATGACTTGTAAAAATGTTTGATGTATTATATAAAAAATATTTAATCACTCTTTTCAAAAATTTAAGGATGTTATAGCTTGTGTATAAAAATAAAGCCCAAAAATAAGTAACCCAAGTTCCAAAATCAACCTAAAATTCCGCCCAAAAGTCAGGCCGAAAAGCATGTCCAAATTTCAACAAACAATCCAACATCAAAATATAGAACCACTTTCTTATTTCAAGGCTTTTGCATACAATTCTTGAATTGTATTAAACACTAAAATTTTATAATCCATGCAAATGTAGAAGAAAGAAAGACAACAAGACTCAATTGGGTACAAAAAGATATAACTAGAAGTAGGATAAACATACGCAAATTGGGTTAAAAAAATTAAGCGTATGAAATAGAAAGAAGGAAAACAATATTGAGAATTTGTAAAGAGAAGTATGCAGTAACCCAATTAGGTGAAGGGTGTGCCTGCACGCACTAAGGGTGCGTTTGGTATGCAGACAAGACAAGACAGGACAAGGTAAGAACAGAACAGGACAGGAAAGTTGTAATTATATTGTTTAATTGTTAGACTTTTATGCATAAAATATATAGTAGTACTATATGTTTTATGAGTTGTATTTAACAGTTTTATAAAATATATTACAAGGGTAATACCATGTTATGTATGATATGAAGGAGGCTTAAAGAAGAATTATATCTAAATAAAAAATTAAAAAATAAATTTTATGCAATTATTTATTTAAATCATGTCTTAAATAAATCGTCCTTAAAAATCGCCTAAAAATGCATGCGTTCATTTCTTGCATATTGGTTTATGTGGTAATTTATTTTTATTGGGGTTAGTTGATGCATTTAATTAAGATATTAACTTAAGATTTCCTTTACAATATTTGTGATTTATGAATGATTAATAATTCATACAAGATTTTAATTTTTATGAGGGCAAATTGCATACTTTACTCTAGTTTTGTTTTGGGGAATGTACTTTTAAAACACATATTTGAGGGTCTATAACAAAACTTTACAACAAAAAATGAGACTAATTACCAATATTGTAAGTCACTATTGATTTTTCAATTATTATATCATTTTAAAAACTATAAATAACCATTAATATTGTCATGTCTCTTAAATAATTTTTATGTCATCAAAAGAAATTACATATAAATAACGTTTATCACCTACTCCAAATCTTAATCCACCTCTCTTCTATGTTTATCGTTTTTTAATTATATCATTTTAAAAATTATAAATAACCATTAATATTGTCATGTCTCTTAAATAATTTTTATGTCATCAAAAGAAATTACATATAAATAACGTTTATCACCTACTCCAAATCTTAATCCACCTATCTTCTATGTGTATCTTCCTTATTCTTAAAAAACTTGTTTCCGATTTTGTTAGTTTGCTCCAAAAACAAAGTTTGTGATTTTGTACGTTTGATACGTTGAAGTTCTTCACCATCTCTTTGTTTTCATTCTTCTTGAAATAGAACAAAAAAAAATCGTTGAGGAGAGATTGTTTGAGGAATGAAAATAATGGGGTTTTGGAGTTTAGAAAGCAGGTTTTGATTTGTGTAAGACTTAAAGGAAAAGGGATTTAAAAAAAAAAAACTAAATTAAATTAAAAAATGACAATAATGTGAGATGAAAGAATTAAGATTTGGAGTAGGTGATAACTGATAAACATTATTTATATGGAATTTTTTTGATGACATGAAAATTATTTAAAGGATATGACAATAATAATAGTTATTTATATTCTTAAAATAATATAATTATAGAAAAATCAATAGTGACTTAATATATCGGTAAATAGTCTCCTTTTTTATTTTAAATCAAAGTTTTGTTATATATCCTCAAATGTGTATTTTAAAAATACATTCCCAAAGCAGAAACTAAAGCGTTCTTTTTTGACTTAATTTGTCCTTTTTATGATATAAAATATACATGATTAAGTTTCTCTTTGATTTTCTTTAATTAAAATAGTTTATTGAAGATTCTTGTCAAAAACCACATATAACATTCACAAGTAATCTCTGTTTTCTTCAACAAATTGCAATTTTTTAATATTGATCATAATGAGTATCACAATATTATAATTTGATATTTGTAATTTATTGTATTTTTTAGATGATGTCTTAAATAAAACATAAATTTTTTTATGCCCAAAGCTAAATTAGCTTAATTAAATGCCTTAAATAAAAAATAATTTCTTTATATGAAAATTTAAATCACATTAAAATCACAAAAACAATAAAAGGAAATATCTTAAATAAATGCCTTATATGAATAACCTTTATGCTCTTATTTATTTATTTTTGAAAATTTTTATTTAAGAAATTATTTAATGAGTATTGTATATAATAAAATATATCCTTAATGATATGACGTATATAGCAACATTATATATATTATAATATTTGATTATAGATTGATTTAATATACTATTAATAGATAAAAAGATTGATTCGATAACCCCCACCGCTCTAGTCTACGCGATATACTATTAATATATAAATGTTTACAATAAAAATAATATTTATTGTGTATTACCTTATATTACAGCTAATACATAATAATATTTGTTATAATATTTTAATTTACATTATTTAATGGTTTTATATATTATGTATTCTACTATAACAGATTTATATATAGTATAATATATATAGATGAAAGTTCGACCATGAACCGAATTTTCATTACAAACGTGAGGACAGTAAATTATATATAAAATAAAGATTTCATTTACAAACTTATGTAATTTATATATCAATCAACAAGTTTATTTATGAACTTGTTTATCGTCTATTTGTAAAAGTTACGAAAGTACCAATAGTTCATAGTTAAAATCCTAAATATTGATCATATAAAATGCTATATGCTATATATTATAGATATCATTATTATTAACATAGAAAGAGGTTCAAGTGAGAACAATAACTTTTTAAAAAAAAATGTGAGGACGATGAATTGCGT
Organism: Centaurea solstitialis; assembly: GCA_030169165.1. Lineage (NCBI taxonomy): Eukaryota > Viridiplantae > Streptophyta > Magnoliopsida > Asterales > Asteraceae > Centaurea > Centaurea solstitialis. The sequence goes on along the minus strand of JARYMX010000364.1, from coordinate 27,112 downwards.
CTATCCTCCATTTAATCATCGCTTCTTTAATCATCTCCACCCTCCATGAATCGCGTCTATCCTCCATGATCGCATCCACCGTAACCGAGAATGTATGGCTGGGAATCATCCTCATATTTTCTTAAATTGACATCTTTCTTGTATGAACCCACGTTTATTAATATAATGTAATATATATAAATGGACTTAGGATCAGGCGAGACCAAGCTGTTACCGTGAGACCGCGTGAGACCAATACCTAACGTATGAAACTTCACAAAAAAACACCGTGAATGTACATAAAACTCGAATACGCAGACCTAAAAATCACTTTCGATGCAAAAAAATATCGAAAACAAGCTAAAAAAACGAAACCTTCACAGCTCAAGTTCTGTGAAGGTTACATATATATAATGCGAACCTTCACAAAAAAAAATGATATGAAGGTTTCGCTTTTTAACCCTTTTTGGAAAAAAAAATTCGATAGTTTTTTTTAATATGTTTTAACGATGAATGTTCAACTTTTTTTACCTTCACGAATATTTTGATGTAAAGTTTCAAATAAAATATGTTGGTTTCACTGGTCTCACCAAAAATGCTTGATCTCACCAAAACTTAAGTCTGTATAAATGTTTAGACACATGTTTTAACCGACCAACACGATTTTAAAAATTAGTATAAAAAAACAAATTCTATGATTATTTTAATACCTATTTAATTGCAACAATTTATAACATCCCCCTTTTCTTCCAACCGTATCAACATATCCCGCCACCTCCTCACTCACCTTCATCCCCAATTCTCTCTGTTTCTACCTTTCCTCTGTTTCTACCTCTGGAAGTCTGAAAATGGCCAACCAACTCCCAAATGAACTCATAGTCGAAATCCTGTCAAGGTTACCATCAAAATCGCTTATTCGTTTCCAATCCGTGTGCAAATCATGGCGGTCTCTGATCACTTCCACCGAATTTAGACTCATGCACTTCCACAATTTCAACAAACCAAACCCTCGATATCTTGTACGTCGGTTTGAATTGAGGGAGAACAGAGAGGTGTATATTGTCTATTTGGACGATCAACATTTCACTCTCGATGCCGACGCCCAGATTAAATTCCCCTTCCGTATTACCAGTCCGAGAATGTACTGTTACGGGATAATTGGGTGTTGCAATGGCGTTGTGTGCCTTTGTAATGAAGATACCACAAAAGATTAAGTTATTATCTGGAATCCTTCGGTTAGAAGGAACGTAACCTTAATTCCACCCATCTTTCTGAATAGCTATTGGAAGGATTTGCATCTTGTTCTTGGTTTTGGATACGATACGGTGTCCGATGATTATAAGGTCGTAAGAGTGGCCTACGATGGCCTCTTCTTCTCCTCTAGACCTCATGTAAGTGTTGGTTTTTTTTTTCTCATTTCTCAATTTTCGTTACAACGTTTATGGTGTGTTTGGTTGTTTACTGTTTTCATTTTCCTAGAATTTTTTCAGAAAATGAAGTAGAGTTTTCATTTTCCATTTTAGAAAATTAGAAAATTTGTTTAGAAAATTTTGGAAAACTAGTAAAACCGGTTTTCTAATTTACGTAGAAGTTAGAAAACAGAACATTTTCATTTTCTTGGAAAACTTTTGGAATCCTCATGTAAGGAAACAAACGCGTTTTCTAAATTTTCGTTTTTTTTTGGGAAAATTTCTTGGAAAACTAGAAAATTTTCCACAATTAAATGCGCCCTTAGGAATTCATATATATATTTTAACCAATTATGACTTTTCGTTTGCTTTGTTGTCTCAGGTTGAGATCTACACTGTGAAAACTGCAGTTTGGAGGGTAGTCACGTTTCCCGATGATCTGCGTTGCTTCTTTATCTGTCCCAACCAGTCGCAAGTGTTTTTCAATGGATCTGTGCATTGGATAGCATCATCTGATCCGATGCCCGATGTTTCACGTTACTCAATCATGACATTTGACATGAGTACCGAGGGATTTGGAGAAATTGAGTTGCCTAAAGATCTACCGCTACTACCAACTACAAAAGTGGTGGTTACTGTGGTTGGAGAATTCTTGGGTGTGATTTATACTTGCGGTTTTAATCCTTCATGGTCGCGTTCGAGTAATCATGTGATATGGGCTATGAAAGAGTATAAGAACCCGACCTCTTGGACCATTATGCATAATCTGGATTATCCCGATAAAAATGTAGGGAGAGTTTTGCATGTGAGGAATAATGAGGACTTGATAACAGAATCGGGTTGTGGGGATTTGACGATTTATAACCATGAGACATGCCATTATGTGTACACTTCTTCCATGAGAATTATGCTTGAAGATACACTCTTTGTTGATAGATACCAAGAGAGTCTGGCTTTGTTGGATGCTGAGCGTGATGCTGTCTTGTATGAGGCAAGGGTTGAGGAAGGACGGGACGAAGGGTTTGATGATGAGTCGTTGGCAAGGTATGAGGCTAGATACCTTATTCAGTTGTTTGGTGAATGAAAATTTATGAACTGAACTAGCCTTGATATATGCTATACATGAATTGTAGTTTATTGTTTTATGTGTTTGTGTGTGTACCTGTGATTTGTGGTATTATAATGGTTTTAGAATGTCACTAATTACATTAATCCACCTACTAAGCAAAGTAAAGACTAAAGAATCACTTTACTCATTGGCGATTTGGCGTAGAGGTTGGGCCTGCATATATCCCATCCCCCGGACCTCACAACCGGGTGGGACATACTAAGCTTATTTGGTTCATCAATTGGCAAAGTAAGATTTCTTTGTAGCACGATGCTTACCAATTGCCAACATGTTATCTGTTAATTATGTCATTTGGCAAGTCTTAGTAGAATATTGTGGTAATGAACATCTGATTAGTAGTCTAGTCTGTGAGTTTAATAGGTTATGATTAATCTGTAGTCAATAATTTTTTGGTACTCTCTAACAAAGTATGTATTTGGTGGTATATCTGAACATTGATGTGGGTTATTGAAAATAATTTTTTTAACTCGACTATCTTATAGGACTGATATTTGGTGAACGAGGTTCCTAGAAAAAGTACGAGATCGCTAATTTTTCATATATAAGAATGTTACATTTTTCTCTTTTTCTGGTGGTAAGAATAAGAACTTTGGCTATTGAATCAAACCCAGCAGACTACTAGCCACCATTTTCCCATCAACCCATCCGATCCAACCCAAGTGTTTTATTCATAAACTTTTTATCAAGTTTTGATTTCAAAAGCTAGTTGCATGTTGGAAGGACTGCTCAAATTAACTGCACGATTAATCTTGAAACCCATTTCTTATGTATATATGCGGTAGTTGTGCTATTGAAGATATAATTGATCAATGGGCTTACACAGCTAGGCTTGAGCCAAATTGATCAAGATATATGAATGAGGCTTCTGTAGCCACGATATACTCCCCAAACAAGATTATCTACAATTTGGGCGAAGGCCCAGACTTGTGCAAGAGTAAAATCCAATCCAACTTGTTTAAAAGTATAACCCAACCCCTACAGGATATAGGACAGGATGGGTTGGTTTGGCGGATTAGTAATATAGAGGGTGCATCAAATGAACACTCACTAATTGTTGCATACCCTGAGGACCCATCTTAGCCTTTAAAATTAACATCCAACGGTTTAGATTAATAGGGACTTATGTGCAATTTTTTTAAAATTGTGACAGCTGTATTAATTAGATGAGTTACGTGGAGGGGTATAATAGTCAGAATGGCTAGAAGTTTAATTAAGGAAAAGTCAATGCCTTCCATATTTTTCGCAATTTTCATTTAGCTGATAATACGAAACCACAATCGAAACGAAAACCAGCAACATTCTTGCACATCTTAATCGGAAAGACGCAGCGAAGTTGAAATTTTTTGAAATCAAAATGAATTGAAATTTTAAAAAAGAATAAGGTATGTCGCTTCTTCTTCTCCGATACGTGAATGACGTGAAGCCGGAAAATCAGTGATCTAGTTGTAGCTTGAGAAAAAAATTGAAATTAACTTAAAATCGACCAGGATATGGTGTTGAATTAAATGGCGGCTAACGATGAAGTTCAAAGAGTTTAAGGTTCGGGTTTCCCCTGCCATTCGAAGTTGATCTGCACATCTGAGTATTAACTATTAAGTGTAAAATCTGCTTATGTTATGGACAAACAAATTAGATGTTGGGTTTGTATTTGACATTTTTTTGGTGAATTTGTGTTTGTTACTTATGATTTAGGGTTTAAGGGTATTTCAATATTGATGCAGAAAGCTATTTGGTTGAAGTTAATCTGCACAATGGTATTTTAAATGGGTTTGAAACAGCATTACACTTTGTGTGGTTGTAATGTGAATATATAGATACAAATACAACTGCACATATGAATATGAATATGATGTATGCATGTGTATTAGGTGCTGATGTATGCATAGCTAATGAATATGATGCATATGAATTAAGTGTAGATGTATGCATAGTTAATGAATATATGATGCATATGAATTTGGTGCAGAATTAAAAAATGAATTTTGCATAAGTCCTTCGTATGCAACGAGATGATGTTATTCACAACAATTATATTTTAAAAATCTTCCATGGAAACTCGTTCTGCAGATCTGTTGGTTGCAATGCAATGAATATATTAACACCAAAAAATGATTAAATTAAAACAGTAATTAGATTAATTGATATGAAGATCAAGAAAAATGTAGAAATAATTTAAAATTTGAATGGATATTAGTTCTTATCATTAATACATAGCATAAAATAAGGAAATGATTTGAAATATAAAATCAGTTACACTTAATTGAATTGAAAATTAATTTAAATAAACATTATCAATTTACCTCTATACCCTTCTAATTAAAAATGTAATAAAAAAATAATAACATAGATGAAGGGCTAGGATGAGTTCTTAAGGTGTGCAACAATTGGTTGGTGTGCATTTGATTTTCCCTCTAGTAATATATATATATATATATAAAGTTGACAAATGAAATACGATTAATAATATTAAAAGTATACCCAACAAATATATTAGTTAATAATCATCCAAATATATATATTAAAATCTGTGTCTTAGAATTAAATAAACTTCAAAAATTTGAGCATTCGCGATTCAAATCATCAATTAAGTAGGACTGCTTTGTTGGACCTCTCGGACCCCAATTTTGCATTCTCCTTTAGTTTGTCTACAATTCGAAATTGACCTAGTTTAGTTTAGTTACACGGGCATGCGCGTATCAGCGTATGAATCGACCAATGAAGTTGAAACATTAATTTGGGCCTTGACCTAGCTAGATTATTAATTTTTGGGCTTTGGGTTGTAAATTAGACTAATATAGTAATATTTTTTGGGTAGTAAATGTTTTATGAAAATAATATTCTTAGTGGCGGGTTGACGGTTTAGGTTGATTTAAGTTTTTCTAATCCAATTTCAACCTTCTAATTATTGGTTTGGTGATTAGGAGAGTTGGGTTTAATTGGATTGTTAGCAAATTGAGTTGGTTAGGTTTCGTGGGTTAACAGTTTTTTGTACACCCATATAAAGAACCATCATTTTTTGCTAAACAAGCTAGGTATGCTAAAATTACCCCATAAGAAGATGGAAATTAGTGTAGATGAATAAAAATTATAGAAAGGTTAATTTCTTACTATTTGGGGATAAATATAACATCATTATGTATGCTTCCTAGTTCTTATAACAAAAATCGGTCAAGTTATGCTACATGCTTAGACCAAATAAAATAAATATGGGTTAAATTTGTAAAGAGGTAAATCCTCTATGTTTTGGGGACATGAAATAACATCATCCCACCATATACTTTTATTATATTTACTTATCCTATATCTTCTCCTTCAAATCTCTCATTACTACTTCAATTTTATTGATATAAACATTTACCTCACTAATGACCTCCTTTCGGATGACCATACACGAGTATCCTCTTTTGACATATAACATTGTAAATGGCCCAATCGTCACATAGGTTGTGTTTCCTAGGCTTCTTGTTGCAAGCTTAAGGGTGTGTTGTAAGAATAAAAGATTCAATAATATTTGAAACACTGGGATACACACACACACTACAAAACAACAACTATAGAAATAGCCACCAGCTATCCGTCGGTAATGGTGGTTAAAGCTATGACCGACGGTTCACCGATGGTTAATCGACGGATGTCTTTAATTGTTCATTTTGTGTTGGAAGGGGTGGGGGTGGGGGATTGTAGAGTTTAATAATCCAAAACTTATTAATAACTAAGTGAATACATGTCTTTTAGTTGGTATTTGGTAAATTAAAAAGAACGGCTAATGAGTTAAGAGACAAGATTCTCGATTTAACATAAGCATATTTGGTTTATGCATCACTTGAATGCTAACCTTATATGCTTCCTTATCATAAACATCATTATCATATAACTTAATATAGAAAAATTTAAAGTGTATCCAAGATTCAATGCAATTTATGATCTTACAAATAAGCATATTGATTCTTGATTCATTTAGCTTTCCTATTTACATGGTTTATTATTGCAATCTGCTTAAGGATCCCTTTGAGAAACTATGTATTATTTCCTGCATCAGCTATCCCAAATTGAATCCTTCAAGATCTTTGCATTAATCTTCTTTGCCTTTTTATTGGCAGAAAAATGGGGGATGCCTGTGACCTTGCGCATGAATCGGAGAGATCTTCACTGCTTAACTTTTGGGTAAGTTCTCTATTAAGAAAAGTTTAAATACTTAACGGCATTGCGCATTTCTACCTGATTACGTAAAATATTATCATGTAGGATCACCTCATGTTTTCCACAACTTTACCTCTTTTTTTCAAACATTGGCTTTTGTCTCGATTTTAACGGTTTACTTATTCCAACTTTTATCATACCACCTGTTTTGTATCCATCTGAACCAAGTTTATCTGTTTTCCTCCATTTGTATGGAATTAAGATGGCATCATTAGTGAACTTAAGTTTGCAAACGAATGTAATTTCCTGCTGTTTCTCCGGACCTTCTTCTTTATCTTTTTTTCGGGAAAAAATACCCTTCTTTTATATGTTGCAATTTATTTTAGTAGAGTAATTATTTTTTCTTCTTGTTAAAGAGGATGGTATATATGTTTCATGTATATCATCTCTTCGCCCTACCCTTGCGTGGGCCATTACGGGGTCTCTTTGGTTTGATTTCTTCATTAATTCTTGTTTTTTATATCTAACTACAAATTATTTTCTTCCACTTCAAATTCTTTTTGTTTGAAGTAGTCATTCTTTGATATTGCCCATGGAAATTGGAATTGTTTTTGTGGCTGATACATATTATTTGGAATAGCAGGGATGTTTTTACATGTATCTGAGGGGACAAAAGAGCTATCAAATTATAAATGATCTTATTTGGGGAGTATATCGTGGCTACAAAAGCTTCATTCATATAAGTTTCTTATCACCGAAGTATTCCATAGAATAATTTCATCCTCAACCCTTGCCTCATCCAATACGTACATCATGCTCAACATCCAACAAAGCCAAACTCTCTTGGTATCTATCAACAAAGATTGAGTCTGCAAGCATAATTCCCATGGAAGAAGTATACACATAATGGCATGCCTCATGGTTATAGATCGTCAAATCTCCAAAAACTCAATTCTGTTTTCAACTTCCCATTATTCCTCACTTGCAAAGCTCTCCTACGTCTTTATTGGGATAATGCAGATTATGCATAATGGTCCAAGAGGTCGGGTTCTTATACTCTTTCATAACCCATATCACATGAGTACTTGAACACGTCCATGAAGAATTAAAATGCAACACCCAGAAATTCTTCAACTATAGTAATCACCACTTTTGTAGTTGGTACTAGCACTAGATCTTTAGGCAACTCAATTTCTCCAAAGCACTTAGTACTCATGTCAAATGTCATGATTGAGTAATATGAAACATCAGGTATCGGATCGGACGCTATCCAATGCACAAATCCATTGAAAAACACTTGTGACTGGTTGGGAAGGATGAAGAAGCAACGCAAATCATTAGGAAACGTGACAACCCTCCAAACTGCGGTTTTCATGGTGTAAATTTCTACACGTAATGAAAATTAAGAAATGCGAAAAAAACCAACATATAGAGCAACACTTGCGTGAGGTCTAGAGGAGAAGAAGAGTACATCATAGCCACTCTTACCACCTTGTAATCATCGGACACTGTATCGTATCCAAAACCAAGAACAAGAAACAAATCGTACCAATAGCTGTTTGGAAAGATGGGTGGAATTAAGGTTAAGTTCCTTCTAACTGAGGGATTCCAGAGAATAACTTCATCTTTTGTGGTATCATCGTTACAAAAACACACAACACCATTGCAACACCCAATTATCCCGTAAGAGTAGATGTTAGGACTGCTAATGCGGAAGGGGAATTTAATCTGGGCATCGGCATCCAGAGTGAAATGTTGATCGTCCAAATGGACAGTGTACACCTCCCTGTTCTTCCTCAATTCAAAGCGACGTACAAGATAGCGAAGGTTTGGTTTGTTGAAATTGTGGAAATGCATGAGTCTATAAATTTGGTGGAAGCGATCAGAGACCGCCATGATTTGCACACGGATTGGAAACAAATAAGCGATTTTGATGGTAGCCTTGATAGGATTTCGACAACGAGTTCACTTGGGAGTTGGGTGGCCATTTTCAACTTGCAGATAGAGGAAGAGTATTTTAAGAGAGGATCTACAGCTGTATTTGTAATTAATTGAGTGAAAGTGTGTAGAAAGTAAGAGCCTAAGAGTAGGGTCTGCCTTTTTGCAAGTAACGAGATGTTTGGATCAGTTTGAGGGGTTTTCAAATAATTAGATTTTGTAATCGATATGTTATAATTGTTGCAGGTGATAATTAAGATGCATTTTAGATTATTTGACTACGATCATGTATAATTACAAATCACTCTCTAGAATGTCATACCAACTTTTGTAGTTACATTAGTGCGCACCACCATTAGGCTATGCGCAACGGTGGGTGCGGGTTGAGCGGGTGAAGCCCGCCGGGCATGGCGGGTTCAGCGGGTACCGGTGTGCCGTCTTGGAGCTCCGCGGGCTGAAGGAGAATCAGCTTGTAGAAGCCGCTCCTTTTATGTGTGTGGTGTGTGTGTGTTGTTGTGTGTGAGAGGGTTGGGAGGGTTGGGTAATGGTTGTAGAGGGTTATGAGAGGGTTAAGAGGGTTGGAAAAAAGCTGATGTGATGTTGATGTGGCAGTGAAGCCTGAAGGGCTCGGAGGGTTGGCTGCTGATAGCCTTAGGGGCAATGCACATCATGTGATGTGGCAAAAAGTTGGACGTATGGGCGTATAAAAAGCCAACCAATTTGGCCAATCCAAGCCTAAAACTCATTCCAACTTCCAAGGGTGACTTTTTAGAAAATACCCGGTACTGAAATCGAAAGTTATGCTCGCTTCAATACAATATTTCAGATTCCGACGCTTGTCCCTAATTACTACAAAGATGGAGTATCTTCAATAGACAACTAATATTTACATCATTTCTTAAAGAAATGGTGCAATTTATTAATTTTACAAATTGTATACATGATTTTACTTATTATATATATTTTTTTGAACGGCATGTTATTTGTTAGTAAACACCACAATTAGATTAAATACGTCTTTGCCCGGGTTTGAACCCAGGACTTCTACTCCAAGAGGGTGACCCCTCTACCAACTAGGCTAGCCCCAGTTGGCTATTTACTTATTATATTTACTATAACGTGAATAATGTTGTCCTATTATTTTTTTTATCAAAATTAACTAAAAAGATCATAAAACAAGCATTTTATTTAATAACAAAGTTACATTACACATCCAAATAGGAATACCGAATACATATGCAATTTAATATTGAAATTGAAATTGCTTTTAGTTGGTGGAGTCTTAATTTAGATCAGAAATCACTTTGTTTTTATCCACCAATGAGTCTATATCTAATCAATAGCTCGATGTTTCAAATACAATAATCATCCAATCTAACCAATTTCCCGTGGACTTGACGACTCGGGAACGCACCAGACATCACTCTATCCCGTGGTTGCGGTTCTATGGTCTTATCATTCGGGACCATATGGAACGCAATCCGGAAATCAGACGCCGTTCCGGTCATCCTGTCATCGAGCCGAAGAAGATCAGCTGGATAGCCAAGCGAGACTACACCGACGGCCAGTACGAGATGCCGATTCCTCCACACGTCCTCGACGCACTAGACCAGCGGGCTCCGAGTGTGGTAAGATATAGGATTCGCTTAGGTCTAGGAGCCGCGCCTATGGACCGTCCAGAACCGGAAGGTCCTGCCCAAGGTGCGCAACCCGTCCCTTCTAGTCCTCGGGCCTTACGTCCGAGGCGCCGGGGTCCCACTTGGGGGGCCTCTGGCTTGGGTGGAGTGATGAGCGTAGACGTCAGGGAAAACTTGGGTAGTATTATCCGCAGATCCGTCACCGCTCACGCTGCTTCTACATCTTCCGACCTACTGAGGACTCGTGAAGAAAGATTGAGCCGTCTTCGCCAACGCATGAACGATGATCCACTGTTGCCAACTCCGAGGGTGAAAGAGTACGTTCCACAACGGCGTTCTACGACAAGACTCCCAGGTCTACCGGTGGTTCCAGAGAACCAAGAAGTTCCAGAACCATCCACTCCGACGGACGCCTCGGGATCTACTTCTTCTGGCTCAGCTAGAGATATCACGGCTGCATCGCCAGAAGAACCAGCCCGTACTTCACCGCCTCCTAAGGCCACCACCTCTAGACTCCCGACGGATCCATCTGGTGATCCTGATAGTAGCTCGTCCGATACGACGCCACCAGATTCGGATCCGCAGGAGGGCCCGGGAGAAGGCAAGGGCAAAGGTAAAGGAAAAGGAAAAGGCAAGGGGAAAGGAAAGGCCTTTGATGACGACGTCTCCACTTCCTCCTTCAACGAAAGCGACTCCGTACAACTCCTTGACTACTCAGGGACGGAAGAGCGAACGTTGAACACCGAGGTCGCTGAACAAGCTGAGAGCGAATCTTGGATGCAGATTGGAGCGGGTAGTGAAGGGTTCGAGGGAGAGAGCCAGGGTCCGGTACTACAAGAGGCCGAAGAAGAAGAGGCCCGCCAGGAAAAAGCGGAGGTAGAAGCCCCAAAAGAGGCCGAAGTAGAAGTGGCCCAACCTAGGCAACCAGAAACCAGAACCCATCCAACCAAGAGTCTATCCTCCACAGAGGCATCCCACACAGATGCTACTCGGCCAATGCCGAGTAGTCAAGTCGTTGGCAGCCAACCAACGCAATTGCACACCCAAGCCATCCACTCGACCACCTCACAACAGGTGGTCGTTTCATCAGAACACGGGGCTTTACCACCTATTCCATCGTTCACTCGTTTGGAGTCGATCGGTGTTGAAACCAGAGTTTCTCATCCCCAGCACTCGCCATCTTTCATGACACATGGAGTCCTAGAGCCCCTAGGTACACATCTGGCGACTTCCACCCGAAGCCCCGCTGCACTTGACGCCACAATAGTCGTCAGCGCGGGCCAGGGAAGCACCTTTGCGGGGCTTTCCCTGTCAACCGGTTTCGCTAATGAACCGTTGTTGACCCTGTCGGGACTGGAACCCAGGGATTCGGACGACATCCTTAAAGCTGTCCAAAGCAGGTTAGAAGCCATCGAGAAGGCAGACGCGGCAAAAGACAAGAGACTGGAGGCCATTGAGAAGGCCTTAGCAGTCAAAGAACAAGAAGATAGAGCCCGCCGTGCCGAGATCGAAGAGCTTCGGAAAGCGGACGAGGACCGATAGAAGGAGCTGGACGAAGCCAGACGCTTTATCAAGGGCAAATTCCAGGAAGGGGAGCGCCCGTCTTTTGGCGACTCGAGCCGCTCTCCTACTCCCGTCCTCCGTCTACAACCACCACCACTCGCTGAAGCCATCCCCGGTTATGTTTCAGAGGCCGAGCACCAGATGGTCATCACTTCTCTCACCACCCAGATCGATACTCTTGAGAGAGAAGTGAACCAGTACAAGCAGCTCGTGGCCACCAGGGATATGCAGCTGGAGATTGCGCTAAAGAGGATCCGTGAGCTTGACCTGACTTGCAGGTCTCAGGCTCAGTCCTCCAAGCGCGGACATGATGATCCGGACGATGCCGCAAATCCTCATGAGGGGGAGGGACCGTCTAAGAGGGCTCGCCTAGACCTCCCCTCCGGCTCCGGAACCGCCGCCGATGATACACCGGCCGACACGGCCCCTCCAGCAGATCAGCCCGTAGATCCGGCAAGTCCAGAAGGTCGTCCCACGGATGTTTTAGACTCCGATTCTGACGATGACGACCTTCCGCCCGAAGCAGCGAACTGGAGGTATGAGGCTATCCCAAAAGGTGTGCCCGTCCAGTTTCCTCACGAGAAGGTGACTCCCGCCATTGACCTGATCGATCCAAACACCGCGCCGATGGATCCTTTTGAGCTTCGTATCTCTGACGAGGCAAGGAAGATCCTGAACCAGCATGCCCAGAGTCTTCGGTTTTGGAAACGATCGGACGACATAGTTTCAAGCTCGGAGTACGACACCTTTCTCCCTACGGTACAGACGCCCGAGGCATTTACAGCTCAGCAGCCGATCAGACTGGGTTGGAACCACACGGTCATTTTTAGGCCCTTCCTGGAGGAATCCTTCACTCGGATTTTCCAACAGGAAAGTCTCTTCACGTGGTCCAAGAAGGTCTTTTTTGGGCTATCTCATGTCAAGAAGCGCCGCCGTCGTACCGCGTACATCTACCAGAGGAAGCTCAGCTGGAACGAGCATGGGCAGATCAGAAAGAAGCACCGGTTCGTCAAGGTAACTGACGTCCGACCTTACAAATTCGGACACCAGCTATTCCTTGAGTTCCACGTGCGTATGTACAACCCTGGCAAGCCCGACGGGAACCTCCGAGACTTCATGTTCACGGAAGCCGATCTGGACAGTATTGATCTCGACGATCTCCTTACACTCATCAGACACCTTGAGGGCCCGATTCTGAAACCAGACTACTTCAGAGACGGTCTGGAAGTCCTCAAGAGGTACGTACGACACTCGATCAACCTCGCGCATCTCACTGACTATCAGATGGCGATCGAAAGCAAACAGCAGAAGGTAAATCTACTGCGTCCCAACCTGGAGGCCAATCTACTTGACCAATACCTGCCCTACTTTCCGACGAGAGTTCCGGTGCATGGTGTTGTGTATCTCACCTTCAGGAAGAACCAGCGAAGGTTTATGCGTTTCAGTGAGCTATCCAGCTTCTGTGACGGCACCCTTCTGTACGTATACAACGGAATGAAGCGACGTCTGTTAGAGAACTACATGCCTGCGTACAAGGGAACTAACTGGAAGAGTAAGTTGATCGAGGCTATGGATCTGATCGAGAACAAGCTGAAGGAGAGACTGATGCTGAGAAGAGTAGAGATTGCGTTGGAGCTCCGTACGAGATCGATCTGCGAATGGGACGAGTACTTGCAGCTCTCGCAGTGGGAACCAGCTTTGAAGTATCCGCCGGCTTTCTGACTTCTTCCCAAAGGGGGAGATTGTTAGAACCTGACTGGTTTAGTTGTAAAGAATTCAGGGGCGTCTTTTGAACGTTTGTAATAGTTAGTTGTTAAACAATACTTTTGTGCATCTCTTTAAAAGAGTCATAGACTCTAGGGGTGCTTTGTGTAACTTCGAATCTATAAATATGGGTCGTTAGTTAACGTTTTCAATAATCAAGTAACTGACAACTTTTGTTATATGTTTTGTCGTGTTCTATATTTGTACATTTATTTGCTTGATTACCGCTATTTGAGCGTCATTACGTCTTGTGATTGCTTGTAGTGGTCCTTTTAATCGCATCCTCATTGAATATCGGACTCACACATTTAATTAAGATATTAACTTAAGATTTCCTTTACAATATTTGTGATTTATGAATGATTAATAATTCATACAAGATTTTAGTTTTTATGAGGGCAAATTGCATACTTTACTCTAGTTTTTGTTTTGGGGAATGTACTTTTAAAACACATATTTGAGGGTCTATAACAAAACTTTACAACAAAAAAGAAGACTAATTACCAATATTGTAAGTCACTATTGATTTTTCAATTATTATATCATTTTAAAAACTATAAATAACTATTAATATTGTCATGTCTCTTAAATAATTTTTATGTCATCAAAAGAAATTACATATAAATAACGTTTATCACCTACTCCAAATCTTAATCCACCTCTCTTCTATGTTTATCGTTTTTTAATTATATCATTTTAAAAATTATAAATAACCTATTGTCATGTCTCTTAAATAATTTTTATGTCATCAAAAGAAATTACATATAAATAACGTTTATCACCTACTCCAAATCTTAATCCACCTATCTTCTATGTGTATCTTCCTTATTCTTAAAAAACTTGTTTCCGATTTTGTTAGTTTGCTCCAAAAACAAAGTTTGCGATTTTGTACGTTTGATACGTTGAAGTTCTTCACCATCTCTTTGTTTTCATTCTTCTTGAAATAGAACAAAAAAAAATCGTTGAGGAGAGATTGTTTGAGGAATGAAAATAATGGGGTTTTGGAGTTTAGAAAGCAGGTTTTGATTTGTGTAAGACTTAAAGGAAAAGGGATTTAGAAAAAAAAAACTAAATTAAATTAAAAAAATGACAATAATGTGAGATGAAAGAATTAAGATTTGGAGTAGGTGATAATTGATAAACATTATTTATATGGAATTTTTTTAATGACATGAAAATTATTTAAAGGATATGACAATAATAATAGTTATTTATATATTTAAAATAATATAATTATAGAAAAATCAATAGTGACTTAATATATCGATAATTAGTCTCCTTTTTGATTTTAAATCAAAGTTTTGTTATAGATGCTCAAATGTGTATTTTAAAAATACATTCCAAAAACAGAAACTAAAACGTTCCTTTTTGACTTAATTTGTCCTTTTTATGATATAAAATATACATGATTTAGTTTCTCTTTGATTTTCTTTAATTAAAATAGTTTATTGAAGATTCTTGTCAAAGACCACATATAACATTCACAAGTAATCTCTGTTTTCTCCAACAAATTGCAATTTTTTAATATTGATCATAATGAGTTATCCACAATATTATAATTTGATATTTGTAATTTATTGTATTTTTTAGATGATGTCTTAAATAAAACATAAATTTTTTTATGCCCAAAGCTAAATTAGCTTAATTAAATGCCTTAAATAAAAAATAATTTCTTTATATGAAAATTTAAATCACATTAAAATCACAAAAACAATAAAAGGAAATATCTTAAATAAATGCCTTATATGAATAACTTTTATGCTCTTATTATTTATTTTTGAAAATTTTTATTTAAGAAATTATTTAATGAGTATTGTATATAATAAAATATATCCTTAATGATATGACGTATATAGCAACATTATATATATTATAATATTTGATTATAGATTGATTTAATATACTCACTAGTTAAGTTCCGGTGAGACCAAGCCTTTTTGGTGAGACCGGTGAGACCAACATATGTGAGACCGGTGAGACCAACATATTTTACTTGAAACTTCACATCAAAACATTTGTGAAGGTAAAAAAAATTGAACATTCATCGTTAAAACATACTAAAAAACACTATCGAAAAAAAAAAAATCCAAAAACAGCTTAAAAAACGAAACCTTCACAGCATTTTTTTTGTGAAGGTTCGCATTATATATATGTAACCTTCACATAACTTGAGCTGTGAAGGTTTCGTTTTTTAGCTTGTTTTCGATATTTTTTTGCACCGATAGTGAATTTTAGGTCTGCGTATCCGAGTTTTATGTACATTCACGGTGTTTTTTTGGGAAGTTTCATACGTTAGGTATTGGTCTCACGCGGTCTCACGGTAACAGCTTGGTCTCACCTGATCCTAAGTCATTTAGAGTTAAGTTCCGGTGAGACCAAACCTTTTTGGTGAGACCGGTGAGACCAACATATTTTACTTGAAACTTCACATCAAAACATTTGTGAAGGTAAAAAAAATTGAACATTCATCGTTAAAACATACTAAAAAACACTATCGAAATTTTTTTTTCAAAAAAAGCTTAAAAAACGAAACCTTCACAGCAGTTTTTTTTGTGAAGGTTCGCATTATATATATGTAACCTTCACCAAGTATTATATAACACTAACAAAAATATTTAAGGTCAAAGTCGACAAAGAAAGACTTTCAAAAGTCAAAACTGAACAATAATTTTGGGACGGAGGTAGTATAATATTTGATTACAGATTGATTTAATATACTATTAATAGATAAAAAGATTGATTCGATAACCCCCACCGCTCTAGTCTACGCGATATACTATTAATATATAAATGTTTACAATAAAAATAATATTTATTGTGTATTACCTTATATTACAGCTAATACATAGTAATATTTGTTATAATATTTTAATTTACATTATTTAATGGTTTTATATATTATGTATTCTACTATAACAGATTTATATATAGTATAATATATATAGATGAAAGTTCGACCATGAACCGAATTTTCATTACAAACGTGAGGACAGTAAATTATATAAAATAAAGATTTCATTTACAAACTTATGTAATTTATATATCAATCAACAAGTTTATTTATGAACTTGTTTATCGTCAATTTGTAAAAGTTACGAAAGTACCAATAGTTCATAGTTAAAATCCTAAATATTGATCATATAAAATGCTATATGCTATATATTATAGATATCATTATTATTAACATAGAAAGAGGTTCAAGTGAGAACAATAACTTTTTAAAAAAAATGTGAGGACGATGAATTGCGTCTATCCTCCATTTAATCATCGCTTCTTTAATCATCTCCACCTTCCATGAATCGCGTCTAACCTCCATGATCGCATCCACCGTAACCGAGAATGTATGGCTGGGAATCATCCTCATATTTTATTAAATTGACATCTTTCTTGTATGAACCCACGTTTATTAATATAATGTTATATATATAAATGGACTTAGGATCAGGTGAGACCAAGCTGTTACCGTGAGACCGTGTGAGACTAATACCTAACGTATGAAATTTCACAAAAAAACACCGTGAATGTACATAAAACTCGAATACGCAGACCTAAAAATCACTTTCGATGCAAAAAAATATCGAAAACAAGCTAAAAAACGAAACCTTCACAGCTCAAGTTCTGTGAAGGTTACATATATATATTGCGAACCTTCACCAAAAAAAAATGATATGAAGGTTTCGTTTTTTTAACCCTTTTTTGGAAAAAAAAAATTCGATAATTTTTTTAGTATGTTTTAACGATGAATGTTCAACTTTTTTTACCTTCACAAATATTTTGATGTAAAGTTTCAAGTAAAATATGTTGGTTTTACTGGTCTCACAAAAAATGCTTGATGTCACCAAAACTTAACTCTGTATAAATGTTTAGACACATGTTTTAACCGACCAACACGATTTTAAAAATTAGTATAAAAAAACAAATTCTATGATTATTTTAATACCTATTTAATTGCAACAATTTATAACATCCCCCTTTTC
Source organism: Centaurea solstitialis (assembly GCA_030169165.1). Taxonomy (NCBI): domain Eukaryota; kingdom Viridiplantae; phylum Streptophyta; class Magnoliopsida; order Asterales; family Asteraceae; genus Centaurea; species Centaurea solstitialis. Next base: position 9,576 of record JARYMX010000364.1, on the reverse strand, counting down.
TTCCAACCGTATCAACATATCCCCCCACCTCCTCACTCACCTTCATCACCAATTCTCTCTGTTTCTACCTTTCCTCATTCCTCTGTTTCTACCTTTCCTCTGTTTCTCTACCTCTGGAAGTTTGAAAATGGCCAACCAACTCCCAAATGAACTCATAGTCGAAATCCTTTCAAGGCTACCATCAAAATCGCTTATTCGTTTCCAATCCGTGTGCAAATCATGGCGGTCTCTGATCACTTCCACCGAATTTAGACTCGTGCATTTCCACAATTTCAACAAACCAAACCCTCGTTACCTTGTTCGTCGCTTTGAATTGAGGGAGAACAGAGAGGTGTATACTGTCTATTTGGACGATCAACTCTTCACTTTGGATGCCGACGCCCAGATTAAATTCCCCTTCCGTATTACCAGTCCGAGAATGTACTGTTACGGGATAATTGGGTGGGTGTTGCTATGGCGTTGTGTGCCTTTGTAATGAAGATACCACAAAAGATGAAGTTATTCTCTGGAATCCTTCGGTTAGAAGAAACGTAACCTTAATTCCACCCATCTTTCCGAATAGCTATTGGAAGGATTTGCATCTTGTTCTTGGTTTTGGATACGATACGGTGTCCGATGATTATAAGGTCGTAAGAGTGGCCTACGATGGCCTCTTCTTCTCCTCTAGACCTCATGTAAGTGTTGGTTTTTTTTCTCATTTCTCAATTTTCGTTACAACGTTTATGGTGTGTTTGGTTGTTTACTGTTTTCATTTTCTTAGAATTTTTTCGTTTTCATTTTTCATTTTGGAAAATTAGAAAATTCGTTTAGAAAATTTTGGAAAACTAGTAAAACCGGTTTTCTAATTTACATAGAAGTTAGAAAACAGAACATTTTCATTTTCTTGGAAAACTTTTGGAATCCTCATGTAAGGAAACAAACGCGTTTTCTAAATTTTTGTTTTTTTTGGGAAAATTTCTTGGAAAACTAGAAAATTTTCCACAATTAAATGCACCCTTAGAAATTCATATCTATAATTTCAACCAATTATGACTTTTCGTTTGCTTTGTTGTCTCAGGTTGAGATCTACACCGTGAAAACTGCAGTTTGGAGGGTAGTCACGTTTCCTGATGATCTGCATTGCTTCTTCATCTGTCCCAACCAGTCACAAGTGTTTTTCAATGGATCTGTGCATTGGATAGCATCATCTGATCCGATGCCTGATGTTTCACGTTACTCAATCATGACATTTGACATGAGTACCGAGGGATTCGGAGAAATTGAGTTTCCTAAAGATCTACCACTACTACCAACTACAAAAGTGGTGGTTACTGTAGTTGGAGAATTCTTGGGTGTGATTTATACTTGCGGTTTTAATCCTTCATGGTCGCGTTCGAGTAATCATGTGATATGGGCTATGAAAGAGTATAAGAACCCGGCCTCTTGGACCATTATGCATAATCTGGATTATCCCGATAAAAATGTAGGGAGAGTTTTGCATGTGAGGAATAATGGGGACTTGATAACAGAATCGGGTTGTGGGGATTTGACGATTTATAACCGTGAGACATGCCATTATGTGTACACTTCTTCGATGACAATTATGCTTGAAGACACACTCTTTGTTGATAGATACCAAGAGAGTCTGGCTTTGTTGGATGCTGAGCGTGATGCTGTCTTGGATGAGGCAAGGGTTGAGGAAGGACATGACGAAAGGTTTGATGATGAGTCGTTGGCAAGGTATGAGGCTAGATACCTTATTCAGTTGTTTGGTGAATGAGAATTTATGAACTGAATTAGCCAATGGTATATGCTATATATGAATTGTAGCTTATTGTTTTATGTGTTTGTGAGCGTATCTATGATTTTGTGGTTTTACATCAATTTCTAGACTGTTACTGCTTACATTTATCAACCTTCTAAGCAAAATAAAGAATCAATTTTCTCATTGGCTATTTGGTGTAGAGGTTTGGTCTGCATATATCCCACCCTCCGAACCTCACAACCAGGGACGGACCTAGGACAATTTTCAAATAGTGGCACCATATAATTAAGTTTTTGGTTGATTTTGAGAGGGTTTTTTTTCGATTTTTTGGTTGATTTCGATAGACTTTTTTTGATTTTTTTTGTTGAATCGATTTTTTTGGGTTGTTTGATTGACTGCAAGAGAATTTTTCGGGTTTTTAGTTGATTTTGGGAGAATTGTTAGATTTTTTGGTTGATTTCGAGTGATTTTTTTGGTTTTCTGGTTGATTCCAATAGAAGTTTTTGGTTTTTAGGTGCACACCTTGAAGTTTCGAAAACGATACGGTGGCATCCTTCAAAATAATACGGTTGCACTTTCATAAAATTCTAAAATTTTTACCCTTCGGCGCACTAATTATACGGTGGTCCGTGCCACCGTGGCCTCCAAGGGAGGTCCGTCCCTGCTCACAACCGGGTGGGACATACTAGGCTCGTTTGGTTCATCTGTAGGCAAAGTAAGATTTCTTTGTAGCATGATGTTTACCAAATGCCAACATGTTATCTGTTAATTAGGTCATTTTGAAAGTCTTAGAATGTGGTTACTTTGACTCTGTAGAGAGCAATTTGGTGCTCTGCACTCTCTATCCCAAAAAAGAATAAATTTCTTTGTAGATGGTGCAGGACTGAATTTTCTAGGTTACCAAAATGGGAAAATCTCCAAAAGTTTAGTTTACTTACAACATAAACAACTAGGGGTGAAGCGGGTTAGGTTGGGTGGTTTTTGATATTTTTACAACCCATCCCAGTTATGGAGGTTTGGAAAATCTCAACCCTATCCAACCCAACCCAACTTATTCAAATGTATAACCCAACCCAACACCTACGCCTACGCGTTAGGACGGGATAGGTTGGTTCGGCGGATTAGTAATATACATAAAGTTAACCACCAAGGTGTGGCGTAGTGGTAAGTTCCTAAAGGGTGGTAGCTCCCACCCGGGTTCAAATCCATGCGTGCGTAATTGGTGGCCACTGAGTATTAATCCCAGGGGAGCATGTCTTAGCTCTCGGTATAAATTGCCAAGGATGTAGTCTCGGAAAACCCAGATGAACCTTCTTGTAAAAAAAAAACATAAAGTTGACAAATTAAATATGATTCATAATATTAAAAGTATACCCAACAAGTATATTAGTTAATACAAATATACAATCATCCAAATATATATTAAAATCTTTAGTCTTAGAATTAAACTTCAAAAATTTTTGGAGCATCAGATTCAAATCATTAATTAGTAGGACTGCTTAGAGGCACGTTGACGGTTTAGGTTGGTTTGAGTTTTTCTAATCCAATTTCAACCCTTCTAATTATTGGTTTGGTGGTTAGGCAAGTTGGGTTTAATTGGATCGTTAACCGATTGGGTTGGTTGGGTTTCGCGGGTTGATGGTTTTTTGTACACCCTAATAAACAACCATCATTTTTTTGCTAAACAAGTTGGGTATGCTAAAATCACCCCATAAGAAGATGGAAATTAGTGTAGATGAATAAAATATATTGAAAGGTGAATTTCCTACTATTTCGGGATTTGAATAACAAAATTTTGTATGCTTTGTAGTTCTTATAACCAAAATCAGTCAAGTTATGCTACATGCTTAGACCAAATAAAATAAATATGGGGACATGAAATAACATCATACCACCATATACTTTTATTATATTTACTTATCGATCTTCTCCTTCAAATCTCTCATTACTACTTCAAGCTTAAGGGTGTGTTGTAAGAATAAAAGATTCAATAATATTTGAAACACTCGGATACACACACTAGAAAACAAGTAAACAACTATAGAAATAGCCACCGGTTATCCGTCGGTAATGGTGGTTAAAGCTATGACCGACGGTTCACCAATGGATAATCGACGGATGTCTTTAACTGTTCATTTTGTGTTGGAAGGGGTGGGGGTGGGGGATTGTAGAGTTTAATAATAACTAAATGAATACATGTCTTTTAGTTGGTATTTGGTAAATTAAAAGAGAACGGCTAATGAGTTAAGAGACAAGATTCTCGATTTAACATAAGCATATTTGGTTTATGCATCACTTGAATGCTAACCTTATATGCTTCCTTATCATAAACATCATTATCATATAACTTAATATAGAAAAATTTAAAGTGTATCCATGATTCAATGCAATTTATGATCTTACAAATAAGCATATTGATTCTTGATTCATTTAGCTTTCCTATTTACATGGTTTATTATTGCAATCTGCTTAAGGATCCCTTTGAGAAACTATGTATTATTTCCTGCATCAGCTATCCCAAATTGAATCCTTCAAGATCTTTGCATTAATCTTCTTTGGGTTTTTATTGGCAGAAAAATGGGGGATGCCTGTGACCTTGCGCATGAATGGGAGAGATCTTCACTGCTAAACTTTTGGGTAAGTTCTCTATTAAGAAAAGTTTAAATACTTAACGGCATTGCACATTTCTACCTGATTACGTAAAATATTATCATGTAGGATCACCTCATGTTTTCCACAACTTTACCTCTTTTTTTCAAACATTGGCTTTTGTCTCGATTTTAACGGTTTAATTGTTCCATCTTTCATACCACCTGTTTTGATCCATCTGAACCAAGTTTATCTGTTTTCCTCCATTTGTATGGAATTAAGATGGCATTCTTAGTGAACTTAAGTTTGCGAATGAATGTAATTTGCTGCTGTTTCTCCGGACCTTCTTCTTTATCTTTTTTTTTTGTGGAAAAAAACCTTTCTTTTATATCTTGAACTTTATTTTACTGGAATGATTATTTTTTCTTCTTGTTAATGAGGATGCATGGTATATATATTTCATGTATATCTTCTCTTTGCCCTACCCTTGCGTGGGCCTTTACACGGGGTCTGTTTGGTTTGGTTTTTTCATTCTTGTTTTTTATATCTAACTACAAATTATTTTCTTCCACTTCAAATTGTTAATGTGGCTGATACATATTATTTGGAATAGCAGGGATGTTTTTACATGTATCTGAGGGGACAAAAGAGCTATATCGTGGCTACAGAAGCCTCATTCATATAAGTTTCTTATCACCGAAGTATTCCATAGAATAATTTCATCATCAAACCCTTCATCCTCAACCCTTACCTCATCCAATACGTACATCATGCTCAACATCCAACAAAGCCAAACTCTCTTGGTATCTATCAACAAAGATTGAGTCTGCAAGCATAATTCCCATGGAAGAAGTATACACATAATGGCATGCCTCACGATTATAGATCGTCAAATCTCCAAAAACTCAATTCTGTTTTCAACTTCCCATTATTCCTCACTTGCAAAGCTCTCCCTACGTCTTTATTGGGATAATGCAGATTATGCATAATGGTCCAAGAGGTCGGGTTCTTATACTCTTTCATAACCCATATCACATGAGTACTTGAACACGTCCACGAAGAATTAAAATGCAACACCCAGAAATTCTTCAACTATAGTAATCACCACTTTTGTAGTTGGTAGTAGCACTAGATCTTTAGGCAACTCAATTTCTCCAAAGCACTTAGTACTCATGTCAAATGTCATGATTGAGTAATATGAAACATCAGGTATCGGATCAGACGCTATCCAATGCACAAATCCATTGAAAAACACTTGTGACTGGTTGGGAAGGATGAAGAAGCAACGCAAATCATCAAGAAACGTGACAACCCTCCAAACTGCGGTTTTCATGGTGTAAATTTCTACACGTAATGAAAATTAAGAAATGCGAAAAAAACCAACATATAGAGCAACACTTGTGTGAGGTCTAGAGGAGAAGAAGAGTACATCATAGCCACTCTTACCACCTTGTAATCATCGAACACTGTATCGTATCCAAAACCAAGAACAAGAAACAAATCGTACCAATAGCTGTTTGGAAAGATGGGTGGAATTAAGGTTAAGTTCCTTCTAACAGAGGGATTCCAGAGAATAACTTCATCTTTTGTGGTATCATCGTTACAAAAACACACAACACCATTGCAACACCCAATTATCCCGTAAGAGTAGATGTTAGGACTGCTAATGCGGAAGGGGAATTTAATCTGGGCATCGGCATCCAGAGTGAAATGTTGATCGTCCAAATGGACAGTGTACACCTCCCTGTTCTTCCTCAATTCAAAGCGACGTACAAGATAGCGAAGGTTTGGTTTGTTGAAATTGTGGAAATGCACGAGTCTATAAATTTGGTGGAAGCGATCAGAGACCGCCATGATTTGCACACGGATTGGAAACAAATAAGCGATTTTGATGGTAGCCTTGATAGGATTTCGACAACGAGTTCACTTGGGAGTTGGGTAGCCATTTTCAACTTGCAGATAGAGGAAGAGTATTTTAAGAGAGGATCTACAGCTGTATTTGTAATTAATTGAGTGAAAGTGTGTAGAAAGTAAGAGCCTAAGAGTAGGGTCTGCCTTTTTGCAAGTAACGAGATGTTTGGATCAGTTTGAGGGGTTTTCAAATAATTAGATTTTGTAATCGATATGTTATAATTGTTGCAGGTGATAATTAAGATGCATTTTAGATTATTTGACTACGATCATGTATAATTACAAATCACTCTCTAGAATGTCATACCAACTTTTGTAGTTACATTAGTGTGCACCACCATTAGGCTATGCGCAACGGTGGGTGCGGGCTGAGCGGGTGAAGCCCGCCGGGCATGGCGGGTTCAGCGGGTACCGGTGTGCCGTCTTGGAGCTCGGCGGGCTGAAGGAGAATCAACTTGTAGAAGCCGCTCCTTTTATGTGTGTGGTGTGTGTGTGTTGTGTGTGTGTTGTGTGTGAGAGGGTTGGGTAATGGTTGTAGAGGGTTATGAGAGGGTTAAGAGAGGGTTGGAAAAAAGCTGATGTGGCGTTGATGTGGCAGTGAAGCCCGAAGGGCTCGGAGGGTTGGTTGCTGATAGCCTTAGGGGCAATGCACATCATGGGTGATGTGGCAAAAAGTTGGACGTATGGGCGTATAAAAAGCCGACCAATTTGGCCAATCCAAGCCTAAAACTCATTCCAAGGATTTTTCCAAGGGTGACTTTTTAGAAAATACCCGGTACTGAAATCGAAAGTTATGCTCTCTTCAATACAATATTTCAGATTCCGACGCTTGTCCCTAATTACTACAAAGATGGAGGCTTTGTTTGGCAAGCATTAGCTAGCTTATAAGCTAGCTGATAAGCTAGCTTATAAGCTAGTCCATCCAAACATGTACCAGGAAGCTAGCTTATCAGCTAGCTTATAAGCTAGCTTTTTGAAACACTATTTTGAGTAGCTTATGAGGAGCTTATTGTAGCTTTTTCCAATTATACCCTTATTAATATTAATTATTAAATTCAAATATACCCTTTTTGGTCATTTTACATACTCATAAGCTAGTTTTTGCCAAACATAATTTGTTCAACAGCTAGCTTATCAGCTACTAGCAAGCTTATCAATCAACAGCTAGCTTATCAGCTATCCGCTAGCTTATCAGCTACCAGCTAGCTTATAAGCTACGATTGCCAAACATAGCCGGAGTATCTTCAATAGACAACTAATATTTACATCATTTCTTAAAGAAATAGTGCAAAGTGTAATTGTTCTATGATGAATACCGTTTCTACGCCGTTTAACAATATTTATATTTATTAATTTTACAAATTGTATACATGATTTTACTTATTATATTTTTTTTGAACGGCATGTTAGTTGTTAGTAAACACCACAATTAGATTAAATACGCCTTTGCCCGGGTTTGAACCCGGGACTTCTGCTCCAAGAGGGTGACCCCTCTACCAACTAGGCTAGCCCCAGTTGGCTATTTACTTATTATATTTACTATAACGTGAATAATGTTGTCCTATTATTTTTTTTATCAAAATTAACTAAAAAGATCATAAAACAAGCATTTTATTTAATAACAAAGTTACATTACACATCCAAATAGGAATACCGAATACATATGCAATTTAATATTGAAATTGAAATTGTTTTTAGTTGGTGGAGTCTTAATTTAGATCAGAAATCACTTTGTTTTTATCCACCAATGAGTCTATATCTAAGCAATAGCTCTATGTTTCAAATACAATAATCATCCAATCTAACCAATTTCCTACATCAAATCAAGCCTCCTATATGATCCCCAAGCTTCAATCCCAATATCTTGTAAACAATATACATAGAATCATCAACTAGTTCTTCATCACTGATCTATAATTATGGATTGTATTAACTATGATCAAAATATCCAACACATTTCCTTCCACCCCTAATTTCTTTAATTATACATAGAGGCCTCATCTAAAAAGCAATTAATATTCAATCTACTCGAATATGTGATTGTTTTTGCTTTTTATTAAGAACAAATCCAAGCTGTTGGAGTGGTCGTTAAAGGCAAACCAGTGTAATACGTACACAAGGTAGAACAAATCGTGAAAATATATACCTAATTGTACTATGCAAACTGAAAACCCATAGTATTTGAAACCCAACAGTTGCAAATAAACATAAAATCATATATCTACAAAGCAAAGATGAAAATCATAGATCTACAAATTTTACAAAAAAAGAAAAAGAGAAGGTGTGGTAAATGGTATCCACGAATAAAGGCGTTTCATGGAAGGATCGATCAAGAAGATTTATTTAAATCAAGGAAGGTACCTATAGAATTGAGTGTTTCAAGACGTGTTCTTATTTGCCTTATCGCAGGGGCAAGGATGGAAAAGATAGGGCTTAATGTATGACTCTCCCAACCAGGCTGAGCATATAGCCAATTCTTAACCAATAAGCCACTTTAGAACAACAATGTATGGTTGACCAAATAAGCCATACATGCTATAAAGCCCGTTAAGTTGTTTACTAACAGCCCCTTAGCATGCTATAAGAAATTGGCTCTTTAATTACTACGATTTATGTAACCAGTCACAGTCAAGCAGAGTGAAACCACAAATCAGAAGGCTGTTAAGTTCAAAACCACATATGTAAAAGATATGAAATAACACATCCTCAGTTGATAAAAAAAGTAATAGCATTATACTTCATCCACCAAGCAAGGAATACGGTATATAGTCTCGTGTGAATTAAAAATACCTTTCTTGGATTGATGAACTTCAATGTCCAGAAAATGATGAAGTTCACTTAAATCTGTCATCTCAAATCCTCCAAAGACTCCATTTGATGTTGCACTTTGGTGGAAAGAAGAAATACATTTCACTACAACAACATTAGGTTCATTGGATGCCTAAAATGTCAAAGACTCCTAATATGATGCAAGTAGTAAGAAAAACCATTAGGAGATACAGGGTATGGTCCAACAGATCAAAACAACGACTTCAAGAAGTTTCCTACAAACAGTGGAACTTAAAGAAAAAGGGAGCTTTTGACTTTTACTAACTCGACAAGCATTACAGTAGGATACAAACTGATTTTCTACTGGAACAGCTTGAGTAGACACAATTTTACTGTCTTCATAATCGGGTTACCAAGTCTGTGATGCCACAAGTAAATGGATTCAGATTGAAAGGCAGACAGAATTGGCTTGTCATCAAACTGGTAAAGGCCCCTTTTATTCATGCTGTGCAACATTGCCTTGCCTGTGTCCTGATTTTTTACATGAAAATAAGATGAGTGAA
>JARYMX010000363.1:0-30312 GCA_030169165.1 Centaurea solstitialis | reverse complement strand
ATAGCCCTGTTAGGGTAAAAATTTACGATCGCACGACAATCGACTATAATCGTAAGATAAGTGTTAGGACGATAGTCCTGTATTAAGATAAGGTCCTGAGATAAAGCCTAAAAGAACTATCGAACAAAGATTATTAAACATCGAACATATACATCGAAAAAGTCGAACGATATCCACAATATCGTACGACGGTACTAACGAATAAATATACAAAGTTTATATGTTTGATGCAGGTATGCTGATTATCATATCTAAACAATTGTCCACCTTTGAGGAAAGCGGAAATTGAGTACTATGCTATGCTTGTCGAAGATCATCACTACATCGAACAAGTCGTAAGTTATGTATCGTTCGACAGCATCAAAGAACGACCGTTACAAGCAAGATTCTAGCAGCGGTTACAATCTGGACATTAATTCTCAGCAGTACCGTTGGACAGTTACTCTCCGAGCATTAATTGAAGACAATAACGTTGGACGGTTACAATTCAATCATTGATGAGCCACAATACCGTTGGACCGTTATTTTCAAGCTACTATATAAGAAGGATCAAGCCAGTATTTCGGGACACGAAGTTCTACCCGAAGCTCACAAGTTCTATAATCATTATTCTAGCGAATCATCTGTAATTTACATTCGATTTCATAATTTTCTCAGTTGTAATCGTACGATCAAAGCTGTATACTTGAAGGACATCACCCCTGATTGGTGATCATAGTGCTCTGTCGACTTATCTTTTAGGTCGACCGCAGGTTTTTTTCCTCCGTCGTGAGGTTTTTCCTGCGTCATCAAATTATTTGTCTCATTTTACTTTTCCGCACTTATCATTGATTGTAATTTCTTTCTCTCGACGGTTAAGCCTCACACAAGTTTTGTTCGACATCAAGTTGTGTAATTTTTTACATAAACAGTTTGGCGCCCACCGTGGGGCTCCGTTTTGAGAAAAATTTCATTCGGTGAAAAGTGCGCCTTAGTACTAACCTTTTCTTTGAGTTCTCTTTGAGCTATTTGCGCAGGACAATGGATAACGGATTCATAGCGTCACTCCAGCAACAATTGCAAGAGGCTAACAACGAAATTCAGCGTCTCCGAGCTCTACCTGGACCATCGATGACAATCCCAATGTCTATCCCTCCACAATATCCTCCTCAACATCTAAGACCACCACCTCGACCACAGTTTAATGCCTCAATGCCATTTCCAACTGTAAACCAACAATACGACAACGTACGACCATCTTTACCACAATTTATTCCACCAATACCTCATGGTCCGCCGCCTATGCCTCGAGGTCCACCTTCTATGCCTCAAGGAGCACCCATGTTCACGTTCGAACCTTTTTCCCAACAAATTCCTATTCCTGGTCATATACCCACAGCTGCTAGTTCCACCATTCATACGACAATACCACCCAGTACTGGAATCGCTTCTAGTTGTATCCCGACAAACCCAATAAACGTTGAAGATCCTCTAAACGTACGACTGAAATCCCTGGAAGAGCAAAACCAAAAATTGTTCGCGTTACTCACAAAGCTACCCGGAGCAGCAGTACCCGTCGAAGTCGAACCTAAAACTGGATTTCAGGCTTCACCGTTCGTTGATGAATTAGCTCTTGTTGACGTTCCTAAGAAATATACTATACCAGCTTTCGCAACAAAATATTCTGGAATCACAGATCCGGTCGAACATATAGCACAGTACAAGCAACTTATGTGGACAGTTCCTATACCGGCACAATATCAAGAAGTCTGCATGTGCAAAAGCTTTGGATCAACTTTAACAGGAGCAGCATTACAATGGCTTATTAACCTAAAGCCAAAAAGTATCGGATCGTTTGCAGAATTGGTGAACCAATTCACTCGACAATTCGCCAGCAGTCGTAAGATGGAGAAGCAGACCAGCGACCTGTACTATATCGTACAGAAATCTGGAGAAACAATCCGTGACTACTTCAACAGATTCAATGCAGCAATGATTGAAATAAAAAATTGCGACGTGAAAACAGCAATCGAGGCATACAAGCGTGGATTAGAAGATTCCTCTGGATTATATCTGGAATTGACGAAATATCCACCGGAAAACTTCGACGACGTACGAGCTAGAACATTAGCTTTCATGAGAATAGAAGATGATGCTCTCTTCCGACGAAAGCATTCTGCAGAAAAGAAACCTCTTGGTGCTCAAAAACATGACTTTAAGCATAAAAGAGTAAACAAGATTGGAAATCCTCGATACGAGTCAAAAACTCGACCAAGCAAAGGTACTGTTAAAATACGATATCCAGAGTTATCTACTTACAATTTTGCAGGTACATCGAAAGATTTGGTGGATTCGCTACGAAAGATTGATGCAAACGTACGATGGCCGAAGAAATCTGATAAACCAAGCAAGGACAAAGATCAGAACAGATGGTGCGATTTCCACGACGATCACGGTCATACGACGGATGAATGCATCAGTTTAAAGAAGGAGATTTCGTATTTGAAATCTAAGGGGCATCTAAAAGGCCTCATCCCAGAAGAACAAGGACGACCAGCGTCACCAGTTCATACAAAAGTCATAAACTGCATCACTGGAGGATCAGAAGTTTGTGGACTTACATATTCAGCTGCAAAGCGACATGCACGAGATGGTCCAAGCGAACATCCTATCCCCGGAGAAGCCAAATCAAAGACAGAAAAAGAGCTCGATGCAATGGCAATTACGTTCGACCAAGACGATACACAGGGGGTCCATCATAAACATCATGACGCTCTAGTCATACAGTTGACAATCGGAAACTGTTCGACTAAGAGAATATTGATTGATGGAGGTAGTTCGGCTAACGTTATTTTTGCAGATACTCTTAAAGTCATGGGAATCGAACGGTCAGAAATCGTACGACGAAGTACTACTCTGATTGGATTCAATGGAGACCCGATGAACACTCTCGGAGAGATCATCTTGCCTGTCTACGCTAAAGGCATCAACAAACAAACAAAGTTCAACGTTGTGGACTGCCAATCAGCTTATAATGTTATTCTTGGAAGACCCTGGATCCACGAGATGAAAGCAATCCCTTCGACATACCACCAGAAGATTAAATTTCCTTCTCCATGGGGAATTCAAGAAATTGCTAGTGAGAACAAAATCGCACGAGAATGTTACAAGATCACGATGAAGACAAAGTCGCAGGACATCTAGCAATTACAGAGCCAGGATGAGAGGAAATCGAACGACGACCTTCGGCTAGAAGAAGTCGTCCTCGATCCTGAACATCCTGATCGAAAAGTCTTCGTAGGAGCCTCGCTCCCCCCTGACATAAAAAATACGATTATATCTTTTTTGCAGGAACATTCAGACTGTTTTGCATGGTCGCACGAAGATATGGTCGGAATAGATCCAAGCATTATATCGCATAAATTGAATGTGGATCCTACGTTCAAACCCATTAAGCAGAAACGTCGCAAGTTCGCGCCTGAAAGAAATAAAGTGATTAACGATGAAGTTGACAATCTGCTTAAAACAGGGAAGATCCGAGAAGTCAAATATCCAGAATGGTTGGCTAATGTAGTCGTCGTACAAAAGAAGAACGGAAAATGGCGAGTCTGCATTGACTTCACGGATCTAAACAAAGCTTGTCCAAAAGATCCTTTTCCTTTACCTCATATCGACGCAATGGTCGACGCGACGGCAGGACATGAATTGTTGACATTCATGGACGCGTATTCAGGATACAACCAAATATTGATGCACACGGACGACCAGGAGAAGACTGCATTCATGACCGATAAAGGCATATACTGTTACAAAGTTATGCCATTCGGTCTCAAGAATGCAGGATCAACATATCAGAGATTGGTTAACATGATGTTCAAGGAGCATCTTGGTCGAACAATGGAAGTTTATATCGACGACATGCTTGTGAAATCAGAACGTTCGATCGATCACGTTGCACATTTAAAGCAATCCTTCGATATCCTACGACAATACAAGATGAAGCTCAATCCAACAAAATGTTCCTTCGGAGTTCGAGCAGGAAAATTCTTGGGATACTTGGTCACGCAACGGGGAATCGAAGCAAGTCCAGAACAAGTCAAAGCTATCGTCGAGATACAATCTCCAAGGAATGTCAAAGAAGTCCAGAAGTTAACAGGACGAGTGGCAGCTTTAACCCGATTTATTTCACGATCATCGGATAAATGCCATTTGTTCTATAATGTCCTACGAAAGAATCAAGGCTTCTTATGGACAGACGAACATGAGAAAGCTTTGCAAGAACTGAAGCAATATATGACGTCACCTCCACTGCTGACAAAACCAGTCGAAGGAGAAAGTCTACAGTTGTACTTGGCAGTGAGCAAAAATGCGACAAGTGCAGTACTTGTGCGAGAAGAAGATCAACGACAACAACCAATCTATTATGTAAGCAAATCTTTCCTCGACGCAGAAACCAGGTATACATCAATGGAAAAATTGCTACTAGGTCTTATGACGGCAGCAAAGAAGCTAAGGCATTACTTCGAGTCACATCATATCATTGTTGTGACCAATTATCCACTCAAGACGGTGCTTCGAAAACCAGAACTGACAGGACGACTAGCCAAATGGAGCATTTACCTCAGTGGGTTCGACATTGAATTTAAACCCAAGACGGCCATCAAATCGCAAGTACTAGCAGATTTCGTGGCAGAGTTTTCTCCAGGATTGGAACCCACGACGTGCGACGAAGTTGTGATGATTTCAGACAACCAGCCTTGGATACTCTACGTTGATGGTTCCTCGAACGTACGAGGATGTGGATTAGGCATTGTCTTAAAATCATCACAAGGGGGAAATATAGTATACTCCGTACGATGCGAATTCAAAGCCACAAACAATGAAGCAGAATATGAAGCTTTGATCGCAGGACTAGATATTGCTCTTAGACTGGGGGCAAAACAGTTGCACGTTCGAAGCGATTCTTTATTGGTCGTAAACCAAGTAAATGGGGATTTTCAAGCAAAAGACTCAAAAATGATGAGTTATCTCAAAGCCGTTAAGGATCGAATCGCACGATTTGAACAGTTCTTGATCGAGCAAATACCAAGAGATTTAAATATGCAAGCGGACGCACTAGCCAATCTGGGATCTGCATTTCATGATCCGTTCATGGAAAATATCCCAATACTTCATCTCACAACACCAACAATTGCGGCAAACGATGAAGTACAGATGAACGAAGAAATTTACAATTGGTCGCTCGACATATGGAACTACCTCAAGCACGACCAACTACCTGAAGATAAAATGGAAGCTCGAAAGACAAGATCGAAAGCCTCAAGATACACAATCTTTGAAGATCAACTTTATCGAAGATCCACGACAGGACTTCTTCTACGATGCGTTACAAATAAAGTACAAATCAATCAAATTCTCCAAGAGATGCATGACGGAGAATGTGGAAATCACGCAGGGGGCAGAAGTCTTGCCAGTCGAATCTCACGACAAGGTTACTATTGGCCTACTCTACGAGAAGATGCCATAACGTACGTCCAACGATGCGACGCATGTCAAAAACATTCGAGCATGGTTCATCGACCATCTGAACCTTTGCATTCTGTTCTAGTTCCATGGCCCTTCATGCGATGGGGAATGGATATCGTGGGAAAATTACCTCCAGCCCCTGGACAGAAAGTCTATCTACTCGTACTCACCGACTACTTCTCGAAATGGATAGAAGCTGGTGCTTTCTCACAGGTCCGAGATAAAGAAGTTATATCTTTCATTCAGAAAAACATCATTCATAGATTCGGGGTACCAGCCGAAATCATGTGCGACAACGGCTCACAGTTTATAAGTGATAAGACTCGTACGTTCTGTGAAAAGCGAGGAATCAAGTTAATCACTTCAACTCCGAGATATCCACAATCTAACGGGTTAGCAGAGTCGAGCAACAAAGTCATCATCAATTCAATCCGAAAGAGGTTGAAAGGAGCAAAAGGAAAATGGGTAGAAGAATTGCCATCTGTCTTATGGGCAAATCGTACGACACCTAGAGCATCAACTGGACAAACTCCGTATTCTCTGGTATATGGATGCGAAGCAGTCTTGCCAATCGAAGCTCAAATACCAACTGCCAGAAGTCGCACGTATGATCAAAATGTAATAAATTTATCCTACGATCTTG
This sequence comes from Centaurea solstitialis, assembly GCA_030169165.1. Lineage (NCBI taxonomy): Eukaryota > Viridiplantae > Streptophyta > Magnoliopsida > Asterales > Asteraceae > Centaurea > Centaurea solstitialis. Next base: position 24,164 of record JARYMX010000363.1, on the reverse strand, counting down.
ACGCCTTAGAAGAAATCCGAGAAAAAGCACTACGAACGATGGCTGCACAGAAAGGAATTGTCGAAAGACACTTCAACAAAAAGGTAAAGGCAAAAATTTTTCGAATTGGAGATTATGTCTTACGACATGTGTTTCAAAACACACAAGAGCCAAACGCTGGAAAACTTTCCATCAAATGGGAAGGACCTTACATAATTTCCAAGGTCATCGGAAATGGAGCATATAGACTTACGACTATGGAAGGTATGGAAATCCCACGAAGCTGGAACGCCCATCACCTCAAAAGGTATTATTTCTAAACCTATTTACATACGATTTATTCCTCATCCATTACTGACTTAAGCATCGGAGCGCCGTTGGCTAAGCCAACGGCCACCCCTTAGTTATCCTTTTTCGCAGGTATCGCACGATAAATCGCATGGATCGCACGATTAACGCAAGTATCGCACGACTTAAATGCATGCTAATCGCAGAAATCGCATGACAAAAATCGCATGGATCGCAAGAAAAACGCTGTAACGCACGATTATGTCGCAAGAGCGCAAGTCAACTCGCCAGTCGCACGAATACTCTCATGAGTACAAAAGAAACGTTTCTAAATCAAGTCTAAGGACTTTAAAACAAATGCATGCAAAAATAAAAGCTAAAACGCACGATACAGGCTAAAACGCAAGGTAAAAGCTAAAAACGCACGATACAAGCTAAAACGCACGACACGAGCTAAAACGCATGATAAAAGTTATAATAACACATCGAATGATAAGTTAAAACACACGTTATTTAAACAAAATTTCATTCATTAAACATTTTTTGCCTAAAAACGGCAGAATACAAAAAATTTTTTACGATTACAAAAAGAAAACTATTCTAAGGGAGCATCGGTGGAAGGTGGATCTGCAGCAGGAACCTCTTCAGTCTCCAAAGGAAGTGCAGGAACGGATCCAGAGGTTCCAGGAACCTCCTCCTCGACACCTACTTCCTCGACATCCGCAGGCTTCTCTTCGTCCAGGCTTTTTAGATCCTCCTCGTCAAGAAGGTCTTCAGAGCCCATCACCTGAACGAAAGAGGCTACCTCGTCCTTTGCCATCTGAGAGGTGATAGTCCCAGCGGCTACTCGACGCATGACCGCAGTACGTGCGACCACGCGAACCAAGGCAGCGTCCTCTTCCAATTCTTGGATCTTGGACGATAGAGCTTCTTCCCTCTCAGCTTTCTCCCGTCGAACGACCAATAGCTCTTTCTCCAGCTCCTTGGTATGGTCCAAGGCCAACTTCAGCCGTTCTCGCTGTTGGACCTGAAACTGTTCGCTGAGTTCCAGCTTAGATTCCAGGTCCCCAATCTGAACCGACTTGGCATTAACCTCGTCGGTCAGTTGGACCAGCTTCTTTTTGGCCTTATCGGCCTCTTTCCTAGCCACCTTGGCATCGTTCTGATTCGACGCCAACTCCTCTTTGATCTTAGACATCCGAGTATGGAGGCTAAGACTGGTTTGGAGAGCCTACAGGTACAAAAGAAAAAAGGATTAGAAGCTGTACACGAAAAATAAAAGTGAAATCGTATGACAGGGACTTACCAAGAAGGAGATACCCGCAATGGAGGCGTCCAGGTCTTCGATGTCGGCTTCCTCCATGCGTGCCTTCTGAGCAGGGACATGAAACTGCTCCAGAACAGGGAAAGTGGCCGCCGTCCTAATAACGTCGTCCACCATGAAGTCAGAGGGTATCTGGATCGTCATGGTCGTAAGACCAGATCCCTCAACCCCCTTGCCCTTGTCGACCTTCGACGCAGGCTGACTCGATGCACCCTCCCCCTTTGCAGGTGGGGCGAAGCTAACAGGAATAGCCTCTATACCACCTTCAGCCTTTCGCTTGGCATCCTTAGGTGGGGTATCCATAGGAACGTACGACGATCTCGTACGTTTAGCCACTTGAACCTCCTGAGCGGCAGCTTTTCTTTTGGCAGCACGAGCAGCTGCTTCCATCGTCGACGCCTTCTTGGAAGCTGAACCTACACAGAAAAACAAAGTTAAAATCAAACAAAACTAATACAAACCAAGATATTGACGTACGATGTTTACCTTCCTATATCTTTCTCCTCGATGATTTGCACTTCAGGCTCAATGTCGCTCTCTTCGCCGCCCTTCGACGTTCTATACGTACGATCCGTCACACTATAACTCAGAAAGTGTGAGATCAACTCGCTGGACTCTTCAGTCGTCTCAAACGTGAAGTTAACAACTGCAAGAAAACAGGCGATTAGTCATCAAAATCATGTAAAAAACGTATAAAAATAAAGATAGACGCCTAAATTACCATTCGAGTTCCACTCAGGAACAACCCAAGACTCGTCGGAGACCGAAGACGTCTGGACGAAGACGTAACGAGACTTCCACCCTCGATCATTCACTTGTGTGCGATGAACGAGCATGGTGTCATTCCTACCCTTAGGGAACAACCCATAACGGTTATAGGGCAGTTTAGTCACGTTGTAAGCAGAGAGAAGGTCATCCACAGAGAACGCACGACGACCCCAATCTTTGGTCACCCGTTCGATCACCAAGATGACTCGCCAGAATTGGGGCATTAGCTGTCCCGGAGACACGTCAAAACGAGTCATAAAAGCTCTTGCCAAAGGAGAATATGGCCATCGAAATCCGACTTTGAACGGATACTCAAAAAGAGCAAAGAAACCCTTTGGAGCATCCGCTGGACGGATCTCTCCGGCCACCCTCACAAAGGCATTCTCTGGTAACCCAGCTAATTCTCTTAATTCTCCTACTTCTAAGCTCTCAGCGATCGAACTCTTAACCTCCGACGACATGATGAAATCTAATCGGTTTAAACTATTTTTTAGACGAGTAAACCTAAAGTTTTCTAAACCTCTATTACTTTTCTTCGCTATTGACTTCAGACGCATGAAACAGGGAAGAAGGAGGTACCTTATAAAGCCTAAGTCGCACGAAATATTTGCCGAAAATAAGGACGGATTACGATCTCGCAAAATCGATTTGGAAATTAAGAAGATTTGTAAAATCTTTTCTAATTATCAAACGCCTTATTTATAGTAACTGAATCAAATGAGTCATCAGGGATAATCGTGCCACGCGTCGCCAGATAACCGTTAGAAGACACGCGTTCAGGCTAACGGCTAGATAACGGCTATATTTCCAAACGTCTATTCGACCGTTAGACAACGTATTTTTACTCTTTGACCAGCGAATTAAAGATTTAGATAAAATTAGAATTATTTTCTAAATCTTGGGGGCAAATTGTTAGGGTAAAAATTTACGATCGCACGACAATCGACTATAATCGTAAGATAAGTGTTAGGACGATAGTCCTGTATTAAGATAAGGTCCTGAGATAAAGCCTAAAAGAACTATCGAACAAAGATTATTAAACATCGAACATATACATCGAAAAAGTCGAACGATATCCACAATATCGTACGACGGTACTAACGAATAAATATACAAAGTTTATATGTTTGATGCAGGTATGCTGATTATCATATCTAAACAATTGTCCACCTTTGAGGAAAGCGGAAATTGAGTACTATGCTATGCTTGTCGAAGATCATCACTACATCGAACAAGTCGTAAGTTATGTATCGTTCGACAGCATCAAAGAACGACCGTTACAAGCAAGATTCTAGCAGCGGTTACAATCTGGACATTAATTCTCAGCAGTACCGTTGGACAGTTACTCTCCGAGCATTAATTGAAGACAATAACGTTGGACGGTTACAATTCAATCATTGATGAGCCACAATACCGTTGGACCGTTATTTTCAAGCTACTATATAAGAAGGATCAAGCCAGTATTTCGGGACACGAAGTTCTACCCGAAGCTCACAAGTTCTATAATCATTATTCTAGCGAATCATCTGTAATTTACATTCGATTTCATAATTTTCTCAGTTGTAATCGTACGATCAAAGCTGTATACTTGAAGGACATCACCCCTGATTGGTGATCATAGTGCTCTGTCGACTTATCTTTTAGGTCGACCGCAGGTTTTTTCCTCCGTCGTGAGGTTTTTCCTGCGTCATCAAATTATTTGTCTCATTTTACTTTTCCGCACTTATCATTGATTGTAATTTCTTTCTCTCGACGGTTAAGCCTCACACAAGTTTTGTTCGACATCAAGTTGTGTAATTTTTTACATAAACAAGCCCTCTATTTGAACCGTGTGTATTTATACATAGATATAATTTGTCACATGCACACGTCAGGGAACCAGTCCACCGGCCCCCGTCGGGAATGGCGATTGCCCGATAAACGTGTTCCCGGCGATTGCCCGATAAATAATATGTATATACCGCACCGTACCGTATATACATATTATTTATTTACATAAATTATATATTATTTTTCTATTATATCGGTCTATGGTTGTTTCTATTCGATATATTATGAATATTACTTTGTACGTTTTTGTACGTTTGTCGTTAAAAATAATATTTGAATTTAATTTTTTTTTGTTTTATGTTTATAAATTATTATACGTTTACATCTATAAATTATTATACAATATATTTTTAATTTTTATGATTATGTGAGATTTAAATGTATGGCATCTCAAAATATTTGATTTAAAATAGATAACATAAATAGACATGGAGATCTAGTATATAGCTTCTACCATCTTCCTTTAAAATAAACTTATAACAAATTCATAATATTTCATTATCAGATATTATATCCAATTTATCATTATTTTCCGTTACTATGAAGGGGGCATGACATAACTACTTAACGATCGAATAAAACAAGAAACCGAGGCCATTGGTTTTCGGGGAAAAATATGTAGTGAATATAATTTTCACAGATTTTCAATAGTAAAATATATTCTTTGAAATCAATAGTTTGTAAATTCTCTTATTACTCTTGTTCAAGCAATAGCAAAAATATTTCTCGAAAGATAAGTGAACATTTTTAAGCTAACACACATAAATAAGAGAATCATTAAGCAAAGGTACGTATATACATAACTAGAGTATACTTTGTAGAGGATCAGGTGAGACCAAGCTGTTACCGTGAGACCGCGTGAGACCAATACCTAACGTATGAAACTTCACAAAAAAACACTGTGAATGTACTTAAAACTCGAATACGCAGACCTAAAATTCACTTTCGATGCAAAAAAATATCGAAAACAAGCTAAAAAACGAAACCTTCACAGCTCAAGTTCTGTGAAGGTTACATATATATAATGCGAACCTTCACAAAAAATCCTGTTGTGAAGGTTTCGTTTTTTAACCTTTTTTTGGAATTCTTTTTTTCAATAGTGTTTTTTAGTATGTTTTAACGATGAATGTTCAATTTTTTTTACCTTCACAAATGTTTTGATGTGAAGTTTCAAGTAAAATATATTGGTCTCACCGGTCTCACCAAAAAGCATGGTCTCACCGGAACTTAACTCACTATATTTATATTTGTTATCTCATTAGAACTTAAAGAATCTCAATAAAATTGTAACCAATTGATGATTAATCTCAGATAAATTCACAACCAATAAAACTATAAAACAATGCATATAGAATTATAGATAGCAAAGTAATAAGCTTTGACCTAATAAAAAATTAATAGCATAGACCCACGTCAGTCTCGAATAGGATGACAATAACCTGACAAATAATTGTAGAAGAATGTATTGACTATAATTACTCAGTTTTTATTTAAAATAGTTTTTTTTTTTTTTTTTTTTTTTTTTTTTTTTGTAAAGGGTTCCCGGGCCTTTGGTCCAGACTAATCCCTTGGCAATGCAACCGACCACTAAAGCATGCAGCCCTGAGATTAAACCCAGTGGCCACAAGGGGGATTGATAGTAATATCAAGAATTACACTTCTGAGTATAAGGGTGATACGGAAATAGAAACTAAACAAAATAAAGCTAACCTAAACAATTTTTTCACAAAGATTATAAAACAAACAAATACTTAGAAGTTGATATTTTGAGAGAGCAAATAGCTAATTTAGCTTGATTCATGTAAAGAAATGTTCTAAATGCGTAACATTACAAAACAGAAGGCCAATTCTGGTGGTCAAATCCGTCAGAAATCCGTCGGAATTTCGCATTTCCTGCGGATTTCCGACGGATTTGGCCGCCGAAATTTGGTTCGCCAGACGGATTTCTGACGAATGTTAATTTAGTCAAACAACGTTGACTTCCGCCGGAAATCCGCCGGAAATATTTCAAAAATAAAAAAAATAAAAATCAATAAACTTTTCCGGCGGATTTACGGCGGATTTCTAACGGATTCTAATTATTTTTTTTAATTTATCAATTTTATCTGATTAATTAACATTTTCCGGTGGATTTTCGACGGATTTAAAATATTAATAAAAAATATTTGTTAGGGTAAAAATCTACCATCGCACGACGACCGACTATAATCGTAAGACAAATGTTAGGACAATAATCCTGTATTAAGATAAGGTCCTGAGATAAAATCTAGAAGAACAATCGAACAAAGATCATTAAACATCGAACATATACATCGAATAAGTCGAACGATATCCACAATATCGTACGACAGTACTAACGAATAAATATAAAGTTTATATGTTTGATGCAGGTAAGCTGATTATCATATCTAACAATTGTCCACCTTTGAGGAAATCGGAAATTGAGTACTATGCTATACTCGTTGAAGTCCATCATTACAATGAGCAAATCGTAAGATATGTATCGTTCGACAGCATCAAGATCGACCGTTACAAGCAAGATTCTCGCAGCAGTTACAATTTGGACATTAACTCTCAACAATACCGTTGGACAGTTACTCTCCGAGCATTAATTGAAGACAATAACGTTGGACGGTTACAATTCAATCATTGATGAGCCACAATACCGTTGGACCGTTATTCTCAAGCCACTATATAAGAAGAATCAAGCCAGCATTACAACATACGAAGTCTATCCGAAGCTCACAAGTTCTATAATCATTATTCTAGAGAATCATCTGTAATTTACATTCGATTTCATAATTCTCTCAGTTGTAATCGTACGATCAAAGCTGTATACTTGAAGGACATCACCCCTGATTGGTGATCATAGTGCTCTGTCGACTTATCTTTTAGGTCGACCGTAGGTTTTTTCCTCCGTCGTGAGGTTTTTCCTGCGTCATCAAATTATTTGTCTTACTTTACTTTCTCGCACTTATCATTGATTGTAATTTCTTTCTCTCGACGGTTAAGCCTCACACAAGTTTTATTCGACATCGAGTTGTGTAATTTTTTACATAAACAGTTTGGCGCCCACCGTGGGGCTCCGTTTTGAGAAAAATTTCATTCGGTGAAAAGTGCGCCTTAGTACTAACCTTTTCTTTGAGTTCTCTTTGAGCTATTTGCGCAGGACAATGGATAACGGATTCATAGCATCACTCCAACAACAATTGCAAGAGGCTAACAACGAAATTCAACGTCTTCGAGCTTTGCCAGGACCATCGATGACTATTCCAATGTCTGTTCCTCCTCCATATCCTCCTCAACATTTAAGACCACCGCTTCGACCACAGTTCAATGCCTCAATGCCATTTTCAACTGTGAACCAACAATACAACAACGTACGACCATCTTTACCACAGTTTACACCACCAATACCTCATGGCCCGCCACCTATGCCTCGAGGTCCACCGTCTATGCCTCAAGGAGCACCCATGTTCACGTTCGAGCCTTTTTCCCAACAAATTCCTATTCCTGGTCATATACCCACAGCTGCTAGTTCCACCATTCATACGACAATACCACCCAGTACTGGAATCGCTTCTAGTTGTATTCCAACAAACCCAATAAACGTTGAAGACCCTCTGAACGTACGACTGAAATCCCTGGAAGAACAAAATCAAAAATTGTTCGCGTTACTCACAAAGCTACCTGGAGCAGCAGTACCCGTCGAAGTCGAACCTAAAACTGGATTTCAGGCTTCACCGTTCGTTGATGAATTAGCTCTTGTTGACGTTCCTAAGAAATATACTATACCAGCTTTCGCAACAAAATATTCTGGAATAACAGATCCGGTCGAACATATAGCGCAGTACAAGCAACTTATGTGGACAGTTCCTATACCGGCGCAATATCAAGAAGTCTGCATGTGCAAAAGCTTTGGATCAACTTTAACAGGAGCAGCATTACAATGGCTTATTAACCTAAAGCCAAAGAGTATTGGATCATTTGCAGAATTGGTGAACCAATTCACTCGACAATTTGCTAGCAGTCGTAAGATGGAGAAGCAGACCAGCGACCTGTATTATATCGTACAGAAATCTGGAGAAACAATCCGCGACTACTTCAACAGATTCAATGCAGCAATGATTGAAATAAAAAATTGCGACGTGAAAACAGCAATCGAGGCATATAAGCGTGGATTAGAAGATTCCTCTGGATTATATTTGGAATTAACGAAATATCCACCAGAAAACTTCGACGACGTACGAGCTAGAACACTAGCTTTCATGAGAATAGAAGATGATGCTCTCTTCCGACGAAAGCATTCCGCAGAAAAGAAACCTCTTGGTGCTAAAAAACATGACTTTAAGCATAAAAGAGTAAACAAGATTGGAAATCCTCGATACGAGTCGAAAACTCGACCAAGCAAAGGTACTGTTAAAATACGATATCCAGAGTTATCTACTTACAATTTTGCAGGTACATCAAAAGATTTGGTGGATTCACTACGAAAGATTGATGCAAACGTACGATGGCCGAAGAAATCTGATAAACCAAGCAAAGACAAAGATCAGAACAGATGGTGCGATTTCCACGACGATCATGGTCATACGACGGATGAATGCATCAGTTTAAAGAAGGAGATTTCATATTTGAAATCTAAGGGGCATCTAAAAGGCCTCATCCCAGAAGAACAAGGACGACCAGCGTCACCAGTTCATACAAAAGTCATAAACTGCATCACTGGAGGATCAGAAGTTTGTGGACTTACATATTCAGCTGCAAAGCGACATGCACGAGATGGTCCGAGCGAACATCCAATCCCTGGAGAAGCCAAATCAAAGACAGAAAAAGAGCTCGATGCAATGGCAATCACGTTCGACCAAGACGATACACAGGGGGTCCATCATAAACATCATGACGCTCTAGTCATACAGTTGACAATCGGAAACTGTTCGACTAAGAGAATATTGATTGATGGAGGCAGTTCGGCTAACGTTATTTTTGCAGATACTCTTAAAGTCATGGGAATCGAACAGTCAGAAATCGTACGACGAAGTACTACTCTGATTGGATTCAATGGAGACCCGATGAACACTCTCGGAGAAATCATCTTGCCTGTCTACGCCAAAGGCATCAACAAACAAACAAAGTTCAATGTTGTGGACTGCCAATCAGCTTACAATGTTATTCTTGGAAGACCCTGGATCCACGAGATGAAAGCAATTCCTTCGACATACCACCAGAAGATTAAATTTCCTTCTCCATGGGGAATTCAAGAGATTGCTAGTGAGAACAAAATCGCACGAGAATGTTACAAGATTACGATGAAGACAAAGTCGCAGGACATCTAGCAATTACAGAGCCAGGATGAGAGGAAATCGAACGACGACCTTCGGCTAGAAGAAGTCGTCCTTGATCCTGAACATCCTGATCGAAAAGTCTTCGTAGGAGCCTCGCTCCCCCCTGACATAAAAAATACGATTATATCTTTTTTGCAGGAACATTCAGACTGTTTTGCATGGTCGCACGAAGATATGGTTGGAATAGATCCAAGCATTATATCGCATAAATTGAACGTGGATCCTACGTTCAAACCCATTAAGCAGAAACGTCGCAAGTTCGCGCCTGAAAGAAATAAAGTGATCAACGATGAAGTTGACAATCTGCTTAAAACAGGGAAGATCCGAGAAGTCAAATATCCAGAATGGTTGGCTAATGTAGTCGTCGTACAAAAGAAGAACGGAAAATGGCGAGTCTGCATTGATTTCACGGATCTAAACAAAGCTTGTCCAAAAGATCCTTTTCCTTTACCTCATATCGACGCCATGGTTGACGCGACAGCAGGACATGAATTGTTGACATTCATGGACGCATATTCAGGATACAACCAAATATTGATGCACACGGACGACCAGGAGAAGACTGCATTCATGACAGACAAAGGCATATACTGTTACAAAGTTATGCCATTTGGTCTCAAGAATGCAGGATCAACATATCAAAGATTGGTTAACATGATGTTCAAGGAACACCTTGGTCGAACGATGGAGGTTTATATCGACGACATGCTTGTGAAATCAGAACGTTCGATCGATCACGTCACACATTTAAAGCAATCTTTCGATATCCTACGACAATACAAGATGAAGCTCAATCCAACAAAATGTTCCTTCGGAGTACGAGCAGGAAAATTCTTGGGGTACTTGGTCACGCAACGCGGAATCGAAGCAAGTCCAGAACAAGTCAAAGCTATCGTCGAGATACAATCTCCAAGGAATGTCAAAGAAGTCCAGAAGTTAACAGGACGAGTGGCAGCTTTAACCCGATTTATTTCACGATCATCGGATAAATGCCATTTGTTCTATAATGTCCTACGAAAGAATCAAGGCTTCTTGTGGACAGACGAACATGAGAAAGCTTTGCAAGAACTGAAGCAATATATGACGTCACCTCCACTGTTAACAAAACCAGTCGAAGGAGAAAGTCTACAGTTGTACTTGGCAGTAAGCAAAAATGCGACAAGTGCAGTACTTGTGCGAGAAGAAGATCAACGACAACGACCAATCTATTATGTTAGCAAGTCTTTCCTCGACGCAGAAACCAGGTACACATCAATGGAAAAATTGCTACTAGGTCTTATGACGGCAGCAAAGAAGCTAAGGCATTACTTCGAGTCACATCATATCATTGTTGTGACCAATTATCCACTCAAGACGGTGCTTCGCAAACCAGAACTGACAGGACGACTAGCCAAATGGAGCATTTATCTCAGTGGGTTCGACATTGAATTTAAACCCAAGACGGCCATCAAATCGCAAGTACTAGCAGATTTCGTGGCAGAGTTTTCTCCAGGATTGGAACCCACGACGTGCGACGAAGTTGTGATGATTTCAGACAACCAGCCTTGGATACTCTACGTTGATGGTTCCTCGAACGTACGAGGATGTGGATTAGGTGTTGTCTTAAAATCATCACAAGGGGGAAATATAGTATACTCCGTACGATGCGAATTCAAAGCCACAAACAATGAAGCAGAATATGAAGCTTTGATCGCAGGACTAGATATTGCTCTTAGACTGGGGGCAAAACAGTTGCACGTTCGAAGCGATTCTTTATTGGTCGTAAACCAAGTAAATGGAGATTTTCAAGCAAAAGACTCAAAAATGATGAGTTATCTCAAAGCCGTTAAAGATCGAATCGCACGATTTGAACAGTTCTTGATCGAGCAAATACCAAGAGATCTAAATATGCAAGCGGACGCACTGGCCAATCTGGGATCTGCATTTCATGATCCGTTCATGGAAAATATCCCAATACTTCATCTCACAACACCAACAATCGCGACAAACGATGAAGTACAGATGAACGAAGAAATTTATAATTGGTCGCTCGACATATGGAACTACCTCAAGCACGACCAACTACCTGAAGATAAAATGGAAGCTCGAAAAACAAGGTCGAAAGCTTCAAGATATACAATCTTTGAAGATCAACTTTATCGAAGATCTACGACCGGACTTCTTCTACGATGCGTCACAAATAAGATACAAATCAATCAAATTCTTCAAGAGATGCACGACGGAGAATGTGGAAATCACGCAGGGGGCAGAAGTCTTGCTAGTCGAATCTCACGACAAGGTTATTATTGGCCTACTCTACGAGAAGATGCCATAACGTACGTCCAACGATGCGACGCATGTCAAAAACATTCGAGCATGGTCCATCGACCATCTGAACCTTTACATTCTGTTCTAGTTCCATGGCCCTTCATGCGATGGGGAATGGACATCGTGGGAAAATTACCTCCAGCCCCTGGACAAAAAGTCTATTTACTTGTGCTCACCGATTACTTCTCAAAATGGATAGAAGCTGGTGCTTTCTCACAGGTCCGAGATAAAGAAGTCATATCTTTCATTCAGAAAAACATCATTTATAGATTCGGGGTACCAGCTGAAATCATGTGCGACAACGGCTCACAATTTATAAGTGATAAGACTCGTACGTTCTGTGAAAAGCGAGGAATCAAATTAATCACTTCAACTCCGAGATATCCACAATCTAACGGGTTAGCAGAGTCGAGCAACAAAGTCATCATCAATTCAATCCGAAAGAGGTTGAAAGGAGCAAAAGGAAGATGGGTAGAAGAATTGCCATCTGTCTTATGGGCAAATCGTACGACACCTAGAGCATCAACTGGACAAACTCCGTATTCTCTGGTATATGGATGCGAAGCAGTCTTGCCAATCGAAGCTCAAATACCAACTGCCAGAAGTCGCACATATGATCAAAACGCAATAAATTTATCTTACGATCTTGACGCCTTAGAAGAAATCCGAGAAAAAACACTACGAACGATGGCTACACAGAAAGGAATTGTCGAAAGACACTTCAACAAAAAGGTAAAGGCAAAAATTTTTCAAGTTGGAGATTATGTCTTACGACATGTGTTTCAAAACACACAAGAGCCGAACGCTGGAAAACTTTCCATCAAATGGGAAGGACCTTACATAATTTCCAAAGTCATCGGAAATGGAGCATACAGACTTACGACTATGGAAGGTATGGAAATCCCACGAAGCTGGAACGCCCATCACCTCAAAAGGTATTATTTCTAAACCTATTTACATACGATTTATTCCTTATCCATTACTGACTTAAGCATCGGAGCGCCGTTGGCTAAGCCAACGGCCACCCCTTAGTCATCCTTTTTCGCAGGTATCGCACGATAAATCGCATGGATCGCACGATTAACGCAAGTATCGCACGACTTAAATGCATGCTTATCGCAGGGATCGCACGACAAAAGTCGCATGAATCGCAAGAAAACCGCTATAACGCACGATTATATCGCAAGAGCGCAAGTCAACTCGCCGATCGCACGAATACTCTCATGAGTACAAAAGAAACGTTTCTATAAATCAGTCTAAGGACTTTAAAAAACAAATGCATGCAAAAACACAAGACAAAAAGCTAAAACGCACGATACATGCTACAAACGCACGACACAAATTATAACACACGAACACAAAACTAAGGCATAAGATAAAAAGCTAGAACGCATGATATTCAATCAAAATTTCTTTCATTAAACATTTTTCCTGCCTTAAAATGGCAGAGTACAAAAAAAGAAAGAAATTCTACGACTACAAAGATTAAAACTACTCTAAAGGAGCGTTGGTAGCAGGTGGATCTACGACAGGAGCCTCTTCGGTCTCTTCAGGATGTGCAGGAACGGATCCAGAGGTTTCAGGAACCTCCTCCTCGACACCCGCATCCTTAACCTCAGCTGCCACTTCTTCGTCCAAATTCTTAAGATCCTCCTCGTCAAGAAGGACTTCAGAACCCATCACCTGAACAAAAGATGCCACCTCGTCCTTCGCCATCTGAGAAGTCACGGTCCCAGCAGCTACGCGTCGCATGACCGCAGTACGTGCGACCACACGGACTAAGGCAGCGTCATCTTCCAGTTCCTGGATCTTGGACGATAAAGCTTCTTCTCTCTCAGCCTTCTCCCGTCGAACGGCCAGCAACTCCTTCTCTAGCTCCTTCGCATGGTCCAAGGCCAATTTCAGCCGTTCCCGTTGTTGGACCTGAAACCCTTCGCTGAGTTCCAGCTTGGATTCCAAGTCCCCAATCTGGACTGACCTAGTATTAACCTCGTCAGTCAGTTGGGTCAGCTTCTTCTTGTCCTTGTCGGCCTCCTTCTTGGCCAATTTAGCGTCGTTCTGATTCAACGCTAATTCTTCCTTAATCTTAGCCATCCGCGTATGGAGGCTAAGACTAGTTTGCAAGGCCTATACAAAAGAAAAGAGAAAGGATTAGAAGCTGTACAAGTAAACTGAAAGCAAAAAACGTACGACAGGGACTTACCAGGAAGGAGATACCCGCAATGGAGGCATCTAGGTCTTCGATGTCGGCCTCCTCCATGCGCGCCTTCTGAGCAGGGACGTGAAACTGCTCAAGAACTGGGAAAGTAGCCGCCGTCCTAATCACATCGTCTACCATGAAGTCAGAGGGAATCTGGATTGTCATGGTCGTAAGACCAGACCCCTCTTTCTCCTTGCCCTTGTCGGCCTTCGACGCACTTGCTCCCTTTGCAGGAGGAGCAAAGTTAAGAGGAACAGCCTCTATCCCACCTTCAGCCTTGCGTGCGGCATCCTTAGGTGGGGTGTCCACTGAAACGTACGACGACCTCGTACGTTTAGCCACTAAACCTTCCTGGGCAGCAGCTTTCCTCTTGGCAGCACGAGCAGCTGCTTCCATCGTCGACGCCTTCTTGGAAGCTGAGCCTATACAAAAAAGAGAAGTTAGAATTAAACAAAATTAACACAAAGAAGAATATTGACGTACGATATTTACCTTCCATATCTGTTTCTTCGATTATTTGTACTTCAGGCTCGACGTCGCTCTCGTCACCTCCTTTCGACGTTCGATACTTCCGATCGGTCACACTGTAGCTCAAGAAGCGTTCGATCGCTTCAGTAGTCTCCTCGAACGTGAAGTCGATCGCTGTCAAGAAGAAAACAAGGAGTTAGTAAACAAAACTAATTTAAAATAAATTAAAGAAAATAAGGCAAGTCGTATTACCGCCTTTGTTCCACTCAGGGACGACCCAAGATTCCTCGCCTACGACCGAGGACGTTTGGACAAAGACATACCTCGCCTTCCATCCTCGATCGTTTACTTGGGTACCATGGACCAACATGGCATCGCTTCTCCCCCTTGGAAACAACCCAAAACGGTTGTAGGGGGAACGGATCACATTGTACGCCGAGAGGAGATCATCGACTGAGAACGGTGGACGATCCCAATTTTTGGTCACTCGTTCGATCACATGAACAACACGCCAAAACTGGGGCATTAACTGTCCCCGGGGACACATCGAAACGACTCATGAACGCCCTCGCTAAAGGAGAGTACGGCCATCGAAATCCGACTTTAAACGGATACTCGAAAAGAGCAAAGAAGCCCTTCGGAGCATCCGCCGGACGGATCTCTCCGGCCACCCTCACCAGAGCATTCTCGGGAAGCCCTGCCAATTCCCTCAACTCTCCTACTTCTAAGCTTTCAGTAATAGAACTCCTAACCTCGCTCGACATAATGAACTCTGATCGACTTAAACTATTTCTTAATCGAGTAAACCTAAGATTATCTAAACCTCTATTGCTCTTATGTGCTATCGATTTCAGACGCATGAAACAGGGAAGAAAGAGGTACCTTTTAAAGCCTAGTCGCACGAAAATCTTTGCCAAAAATAGTCGGATTACGATCTCAAGCAATTGGTTATGAAAATAAAAAGATTCGTAAAATCTTTTCTCACAATCAGACGCCTCATTTATAGCAACTAAATCATATGAGTCATCGTGCCACGCGTCAGCACTTAGCCGTTAGAGAACACGCGTCCAGAGTAACGGCTAGATAACGGCTAGTTTATCAACGTTAATTCGACCGTTTACCAACGTATTTTTACTCTTTGTCCAGCGAATTAAAGATTTAGATAAAATTAGAATTATTTTCTAAATCTTGGGGGCAAATTGTTAGGGTAAAAATCTACCATCGCACGACGACCGACTATAATCGTAAGACAAATGTTAGGACAATAATCCTGTATTAAGATAAGGTCCTGAGATAAAATCTAGAAGAACAATCGAACAAAGATCATTAAACATCGAACATATACATCGAATAAGTCGAACGATATCCACAATATCGTACGACAGTACTAACGAATAAATATAAAGTTTATATGTTTGATGCAGGTAAGCTGATTATCATATCTAACAATTGTCCACCTTTGAGGAAATCGGAAATTGAGTACTATGCTATACTCGTTGAAGTCCATCATTACAATGAGCAAATCGTAAGATATGTATCGTTCGACAGCATCAAGATCGACCGTTACAAGCAAGATTCTCGCAGCAGTTACAATCTGGACATTAACTCTCAACAATACCGTTGGACAGTTACTCTCCGAGCATTAATTGAAGACAATTACGTTGGACGGTTACAATTCAATCATTGATGAGCCACAATACCGTTGGACCGTTATTCTCAAGCCACTATAAAAGAAGAATCAAGCCAGCATTGCAACACACGAAGTCTATCCGAAGCTCACAAGTTCTATAATTATTATTCTAGAGAATCATCTGTAATTTACATTCGATTTCATAGTTCTCTCAAGTTGTAATCGTACGATCAAAGCTGTATACTTGTTTATGTAAAAAATTACACAACTCGATGTCGAATAAAACTTGTGTGAGGCTTAACCGTCGAGAGAAAGAAATTACAATCAATGATAAGTGCGAGAAAGTAAAGTAAGACAAATAATTTGATGACGCAGGAAAAACCTCACGACGGAGGAAAAAACCTACGGTCGACCTAAAAGATAAGTCGACAGAGCACTATGATCACCAATCAGGGGTGATGTCCTTCAAGTATACAGCTTTGATCGTACGATTACAACTGAGAGAATTATGAAATCGAATGTAAATTACAGATGATTCTCTAGAATAATGATTATAGAACTTGTGAGCTTCGGATAGACTTCGTATGTTGTAATGCTGGCTTGATTCTTCTTATATAGTGGCTTAATAATAACGGTCCAACGGTATTGTGGCTCATCAATGATTGAATTGTAACCGTCCAACGTTATTGTCTTCAATTAATGCTCGGAGAGTAACTGTCCAACGGTATTGTTGAGAGTTAATGTCCAGATTGTAACTGTTGCGAGAATCTTGCTTGTAACGGTCGATCTTTGATGCTGTCGAACGATACAAAACTTACGATTTGCTCGATGTAGTGATGATCTTCAACAAGCATAGCATAGTACTCAATTTCCGATTTCCTCAAAGGTGGACAATTGTTAGATATGATAATCAGCTTACCTGCATCAAACATATAAACTTTGTATATTTATTCGTTAGTACTGTCGTACGATATTGTGGATATCGTTCGACTTATTCGATGTATATGTTCGATGTTTAATAATCTTTGTTCGATAGTACTTTTAGGTTTTATCTCTGGACCTTATCTTAATACAGGACTATTGTCCTAACATTTGCCTTACGATTATAGTCGGTTGTCGTGCGATCGTAGATTTTTACCCTAACAATTTGCCCCCAAGATTTAGAAAATAATTCTAATTTTATCTAAATCTTTAATTCGCTGGACAAAGAGTAGAAATACGTTGGTAAACGGTCGAATTAACGTTGATAAACTAGCCGTTATCTAGCCGTTATTCTGGACGCGTGTTCTCTAACGGCTAAGTGCTGACGCGTGGCACGATTATCTCTAATGACTCATATGATTTAGTTGCTATAAATGAGGCGTCTGATTGTGAGAAAAGATTTTACGAATCTTTTTATTTTCATAACCAATTGTTTGAGATCGTAATCCGACTATTTTTGGCAAAGATTTTCTGTACGACTAGGCTTTAAAAGGTACCTCTTTCTTCCCTGTTTCATGCGTCTGAAATCGATAGCACATAAGAGCAATAGAGGTTTAGATAATCTTAGGTTTATTCGATTAAGAAATAGTTTAAATCGATCAGAGTTCATTATGTCGAGCGAGGTTAGGAGTTCTATTACTGAAAGCCTAGAAGTAGGAGAGTTGAGGGAGTTGGCAGGGCTTCCTGAGAATGCTCTGGTGAGGGTGGCCGGAGAGATCCGTCCGGCGGATGCTCCGAAGGGCTTCTTTGCTCTTTTCGAGTATCCGTTTAAAGTCGGATTTCGATGGCCGTACTCTCCTTTAGCGAGGGCGTTCATGAGTCGTTTCGATGTGTCTCCGGGACAGTTAATGCCCCAGTTTTGGCGTGTTGTTCATGTGATCGAACGGGTGACCAAAAATTGGGATCGTCCCCCGTTCTCAGTTGATGATCTCCTCTCGGCGTACAATGTGATCCGTTCTCCCTACAACCGTTTTGGGTTGTTTCCAAGGGGGAGAAGCGATGCCATGTTGGTCCATGGTACCCAAGTAAACGATCGAGGATGGAAGGCGAGATACGTCTTTGTCCAAACATCCTCGGTCATAGGCGAGGAATCGTGGGTCGTTCCTGAATGGAACAAAGGCGGTAATATAGCCTACCTTGCTTTTCTTCAGTTTATTTTAAATTATTTTTTGTTTACTAACTCCTTGTTTTCTTCTTGACAGCGATCGACTTTACGTTCGAGGAGACTACTGAAGCGATCGAACGCTTCTTGAGCTACAGTGTGACCGATCGGAAGTATCGAACGTCGAAAGGAGGTGACGATAGCGACGTCGAGCCTGAAGTACAAATAATCGAAGAAACAGATATGGAAGGTAAATATCGTACGTCAATATTCTTGTTTGTGTTATTTTCATTTGATTCTAACTCTTCTTTTCTGCGCAGGCTCAGCTTCTAAGAAGGCGTCGACGATGGAAGCAGCTGCTCGTGCTGCTAAAAGGAAGGCTGCCGCCCAGGAAGGTTTGGTGGCTAAACGTACGAGATCGTCGTACGTTTCTGTGGATACCCCGCCTAAGGATACCGCACGCAAGGTTGAAGGCGGAATAGCAGCTATCCCTCTTAGCTTCGCCCCTCCTACAAAGGGAGAAAGTGCGTCCAGCCGGCCTGTGTCGAAGGTCGACAAGGGCAAGGAGAAAGAGGGGTCTGGTCTTACGACCATGACAATCCAGATCCCTTCTGACTTTATGGTGGATGATGTGATCAGGACGGCGGCCACTTTTCCAGTCTTGGAGCAGTTTCACGTCCCTGCTCAAAAGGCGCGAATGGAGGAGGCCGACATCGAAGATCTGGATGCCTCCATTGCGGGTATCTCCTTCCTGGTAAGTCCCTGTCGTACGTTTTTTGCTTTCAGTTTACTTGTACAGCTTCTAATCCTTTCTTTTTTCTTTTGTACCTGTAGGCTCTCCAAACCAGTCTTAGCCTCCATACTCGGATGGCTAAGATCAAAGAGGAGTTGGCGTCGAACCAGAATGATGCCAAGGTGGCCAGGAAAGAGGCCGACAAGGCCAAAAAGAAGCTGGTCCAACTGACCGACGAGGTTAATGCCAAGTCGGTTCAGATTGGGGATTTGGAATCCAAGCTGGAACTCAGCGAGCAATTCCAAGTTCAACAGCGGGAACGGCTGAAGTTGGCCTTGGACCACACCAAGGAGCTAGAGAAGGAGTTGCTGGCCGTTCGACGGGAGAAGGCTGAGAGGGAAGAAGCTTTATCGTCCAAGATCCAGGAACTGGAAGATGACGCTGCCTTAGTCCGTGTGGTCGCACGTACTGCGGTCATGCGACGCGTAGCCGCTGGGACCGTGACTTCTCAGATGGCGAAGGACGAGGTGGCTTCTTTCGTTCAGGTGATGGGCTCTGAGGACCTTCTCGACGAGGAGGATCTAAAAGGCCTGGACGAAGAAAAGCCTACGGAGGTCAAGGATGTAGGTGTCGAGGAGGAGGTTCCTGAAACCTCTGGATCCGTTCCTGCACATCCTGAAGAGACTGAAGAGGCTCCTGTCGTAGATCCACCTGCTACAATGCTCCTTTAGAGTAGTTTTAATCTTTGTAATCGTAGAATTTCTTTCTTTTTTTGCACTCTGCCATTTTAAGGCAGAAAAAATGTTTAATGAAAGAAATTTTGATTGAATATCATGCGTTCTAGCTTTTTATCTTATGCCTTAGCTTTGTGTTCGTGTGTTATAATTTGTGTCGTGCGTTTGTAGCATGTATCGTGCGTTTTTAGCTTTTTGTCTTGTGTTTTTGCATGCATTTGTTTTTTAAAGTCCTTAGACTGATTTATAGAAACGTTTCTTTTGTACTCATGAGAGTATTCGTGCGACTGGCGAGTTGACTTGCGCTCTTGCGATATAATCGTGCGTTATAGCGGTTTTCTTGCGATTCATGCGATTTTTGTCGTGCGATCCCTGCGATAAGCATGCTTTTAAGTCGTGCGATACTTGCGTTAATCGTGCGATCCATGCGATTTATCGTGCGATACCTGCGAAAAAGGATGACTAAGGGGTGGCCGTTGGCTTAGCCAACGGCGCTCCGATGCTTAAGTCAGTAATGGATAAGGAATAAATCGTATGTAAATAGGTTTAGAAATAATACCTTTTGAGGTGATGGGCGTTCCAGCTTCGTGGGATTTCCATACCTTCCATAGTCGTAAGTCTGTATGCTCCATTTCCGATGATTTTGGAAATTATGTAAGGTCCTTCCCATTTGATGGAAAGTTTTCCAGCGTTGGGCTCTTGTGTGTTTTGAAACACATGTCGTAAGACATAATCTCCAACTTGAAAAATTTTTGCCTTTACCTTTTTGTTGAAGTGTCTTTCGACAATTCCTTTCTGTGCAGCCATCGTTCGTAATGCTTTTTCTCGGATTTCTTCTAAGGCATCAAGATCGTAGGATAAATTTATTGCATTTTGATCATACGTGCGACTTCTGGCAGTTGGTATTTGAGCTTCGATTGGCAAGACTGCTTCGCATCCATATACCAGAGAATACGGAGTTTGTCCAGTTGATGCTCTAGGTGTCGTACGATTTGCCCATAAGACAGATGGCAATTCTTCTACCCATTTTCCTTTTGCTCCTTTCAACCTCTTTCGGATTGAATTGATGATGACTTTGTTGCTCGACTCTGCTAACCCGTTAGATTGTGGATATCTCGGAGTTGAAGTGATTAATTTGATTCCTCGTTTTTCACAGAACGTACGAGTCTTATCACTTATAAATTGTGAGCCGTTGTCGCACATGATTTCAGCTGGTACCCCGAATCTATAAATGATGTTTTTCTGAATGAAAAGATATGACTTCTTTATCTCGGACCTGTGAGAAAGCACCAGCTTCTATCCATTTCGAGAAGTAGTCGGTGAGTACGAGTAGATAGACTTTTTGTCCAGGGGCTGGAGGTAATTTTCCCACGATGTCCATTCCCCATCGCATGAAGGGCCATGGAACTAGAACAGAATGTAAAGGTTCAGATGGTCGATGGACCATGCTCGAATGTTTTTGACATGCGTCGCATCGTTGGACGTACGTTATGGCATCTTCTCGTAGAGTAGGCCAATAGTAACCTTGTCGTGAGATTCGACTAGCAAGACTTCTGCCCCCTGCGTGATTTCCACATTCTCCGTCGTGCATCTCTTGGAGAATTTGATTGATTTGAACTTTATTTGTAACGCATCGTAGAAGAAGTCCTGTCGTGGATCTTCGATAAAGTTGATCTTCAAAGATTGTGTATCTTGAAGCTTTCGATCTTGTTTTTCGAGCTTCCATTTTATCTTCAGGTAGTTGGTCGTGCTTGAGGTAGTTCCATATGTCGAGCGACCAATTGTAAATTTCCTCGTTCATCTGTACTTCATCGTTTACTGCAATTGTTGGTGTCGTGAGATGAAGTAATGGGATATTTTCCATGAACGGATCATGAAATGCAGATCCCAGATTGGCCAGTGCGTCCGCTTGCATATTTAGATCTCTTGGTATTTGCTCGATCAAGAACTGTTCAAATCGTGCGATTCGATCTTTAACGGCTTTGAGATAACTCATCATTTTTGAGTCTTTTGCTTGAAAATCCCCATTTACTTGGTTTACGACCAATAAAGAATCGCTTCGAACGTGCAACTGTTTTGCCCCCAGTCTAAGAGCAATATCTAGTCCTGCGATCAAAGCTTCATATTCTGCTTCATTGTTTGTGGCTTTGAATTCGCATCGCACGGAGTATACTATATTTCCCCCTTGTGATGATTTTAAGACAACACCTAATCCACATCCTCGTACGTTCGAGGAACCATCAACGTAGAGTATCCAAGGCTGGTTGTCTGAAATCATCACAACTTCGTCGCACGTCGTGGGTTCCAATCCTGGAGAAAACTCTGCCACGAAATCTGCTAGTACCTTGCGATTTGATGGCCGTCTTGGGTTTAAATTCAATGTCGAACCCACTGAGATAAATGCTCCATTTAGCTAGTCGTCCTGTCAGTTCTGGTTTTCGAAGCACCGTCTTGAGTGGATAATTGGTCACAACAATGATATGATGTGACTCGAAGTAATGCCTTAGCTTCTTTGCTGCCGTCATAAGACCTAGTAGCAATTTTTCCATTGATGTGTACCTGGTTTCTGCGTCGAGGAAAGATTTGCTGACATAAATAGATTGGTTTGTTGTCGTTGATCTTCTTCTCGCACAAGTACTGCACTTGTCGCATTTTTGCTCACTGCCAAGTACAACTGTAGACTTTCTCCTTCGACTGGTTTTGTCAGCAGTGGAGGTGATGTCATATATTGCTTCAGTTCTTGCAAAGCTTTCTCATGTTCGTCTGTCCATAAGAAGCCTTGATTCTTTCGTAGGACATTATAGAACAAATGACATTTATCCGATGATCGTGAAATAAATCGGGTTAAAGCTGCCACTCGTCCTGTTAACTTCTGGACTTCTTTGACATTCCTTGGAGATTGTATCTCTACGATAGCTTTGACTTGTTCTGGACTTGCTTCGATTCCGCGTTGCGTGACCAAGTACCCCAAGAATTTTCCTGCTCGTACTCCGAAGGAACATTTTGTTGGATTGAGCTTCATCTTGTATTGTCGTAGGATATCGAAGGATTGCTTTAAATGTGCAACGTGATCGATCGAACGTTCTGATTTCACAAGCATGTCGTCGATATAAACTTCCATTGTTCGACCAAGATGTTCCTTGAACATCATGTTAACCAATCTTTGATATGTTTGATCCTGCATTCTTGAGACCGAATGGCATAACTTTGTAACAGTATATGCCTTTATCGGTCATGAATGCAGTCTTCTCCTGGTCGTCCGTGTGCATCAATATTTGGTTGTATCCTGAATACGCGTCCATGAATGTCAACAATTCATGTCCTGCCGTCGCGTCGACCATGGCGTCGATATGAGGTAAAGGAAAAGGATCTTTTGGACAAGCTTTGTTTAGATCCGTGAAATCAATGCAGACTCGCCATTTTCCGTTCTTCTTTTGTACGACGACTACATTAGCCAACCATTCTGGATATTTGACTTCTCGGATCTTCCCTGTTTTAAGCAGATTGTCAACTTCATCGTTGATCACTTTATTTCTTTCAGGCGCGAACTTGCGACGTTTCTGCTTAATGGGTTTGAACGTAGGATCCACGTTCAATTTATGCGATATAATGCTTGGATCTATTCCGACCATATCTTCATGCGACCATGCAAAACAGTCTGAATGTTCCTGCAAAAAAGATATAATCGTATTTTTTATGTCAGGGGGGAGCGAGGCTCCTACGAAGACTTTTCGACAGGATGTTCAGGATCAAGGACGACTTCCTTCTAGCCGAAGGTCGTCGTTCGATTTCCTCTCATCCTGGCTCTGTAATTGCTAGATTCCTGCGACTTTGTCTTCATCGTAATCTTGTAACATTCTCGTGCGATTTTGTTCTCACTAGCAATCTCTTGAATTCCCCATGGAGAGGAAATTTAATCTTCTGGGGGTATGTCGAAGGAATTGCTTTCATCTCGTGGATCCATGGTCTTCCAAGAATAACATTGTAAGCTGATTGGCAGTCCACAACATTGAAATTTTGTTTGTTTGTTGATGCCTTTGGCGTAGACAGGTAAGATGATTTCTCCGAGAGTGTTCATCGAGTCTCCATTGAATCCAATCAGAGTAGTACTTCGTCGTACGATTTGACCGTTCGATTCCCATGACTTTAAGAGTATCTGCAAAAATAACGTTAGCCGAACTACCTCCATCAATCAATATTCTCTTAGTCGAACAGTTTCCGATTGTCAACTGTATGACTAGAGCGTCATGATGTTTATGATAACCCCTTGTGTAAACGTCTTGGTCGAACGTGATTGTCATTGCATCGAGCTCTTTTTCTGTCTTTGATTTGGCTTCTCCGGGGATAGGATGTTCGCTTGGACCATCTCGTGCATGTCGCTTTGCAGCTGAATATGTAAGTCCACAAACTTCTGATCCTCCAGAATGCAGTTTATGACTTTTGTATGAACTGGTGACGCTGGTCGTCCTTGTTTC